>OMLJ01113903.1:0-12364 GCA_900302595.1 Gadiculus argenteus
TGCGTTGTCTAGTTATAATGAGATGTGATGTTGTCTATGAATCATAGCGTTATAAGTCCCACGATGTGAAGGGGAAGAGGATGCTGCAGCGAAGGTACGTTTACAAACTGGTTGGTAGAGACTGACAATAACATACGATTTGACTCGTGTTTTTCCTCCCCCTTCCACTCTGCATGAACACTGCGTTACAACTGACTAAACCACACAAGTTTACGTTGCCTAGGCTTTCACTAACAAACAAACAAACAAACAAACAAACAAAACCACGTTGCCTAGTTTACGTTGCCTAGGCTTTCACAAACAAACAAACAAACAAACAAACAAACAAACAAAATCACGTTGCCTAGACTCCCGCACATGCTCAGTAACACACATACAGTACACTTTCGTTAATCTGGATACTAATTAGAAACTAAATTGTAATCATGGCTTATAGCCTACCACATCGTTGCAAATTAAACTACTGACCATTTCTACACATTATCTAAATAAGCGCATACATTTTCACAACATTACTTTTCAGAATTTGGCTCTTACACTATTCTTATTTTGGTACCAGTGACAAAATGGTTGAGGATGGTTGATGATGAATGATTACGTGGGAGAATATACAAGATATGTAACCACGTTGTAAACTATTTGGGGTTCACTACCCCTAATAGACCCCCTCTCTAGGTCTTCGGTTTAGGTGGGTGCGGCATGCAGCGCACTATGCTGCATCAGCATTCACACTCTAGATATATTTAAATAATGATTATTTTTACTTCTTCTTCCGCCCCTTTTTAGGTCTTCTACTACTTCTGCATACTTTCAACTGATTCACTTTGGTTTTGATGCACTGCTTTTCAGTTTTTCTGAAATGACAAATCCCATGCGCAGACATGACAGATGACGTCATCAGAGAACCCGCCCCAAGCCCATTGGATGCTCATTCCCTATGGCCACAAAGAGACAGGCTCAAGTAGGCTAATGACTGGTCGATGACATAACATCCTTTATATCACACTCAGAATGTAGTAATGATAATGTGTAAGGGACTAAACATAGACACACTTTTATTTGATTAAAGCAAATATAATGTGATTCCAAGTTGAAAAACAATCAGGAATATCTTCAGGACTGTGTCTGATTTGACAGCTACATAACAAAGACGAAGACCCCAATGTATTCACTTGTTGATACTCTTTCATTACACAAACCTCAAGACAAAAAAGCAATAACAAAAGTCAGAAATCATACTCTACTTTTCCTTACAGCATTTACACATTGAAAAACAAAGCAAGTACCACAGAATAAATGCATCTGTAAAAAACAAAACACATCAATGACAAGAATGAACCAAACGCAAGGTGATGAAACAACAATTGTCATTGGAATCACAACAGAGTGAGACGTTGGTGCTTCTCTGGAGGGACTGGGCCAGAGCCGTAGTACAAGATAAGCATTACAGACAGACAGGAGTCCTTTTTCAAAGTTTGTTTGCTTAAGGGAATTATATAGTGTGTTAGTGCTGACCAACACGCTGCAAAGAACACTAGAGGGAATCAAAGCTCACCTCAGTTGGAAGTTGTTCTAGACAACCGGTACATTCACCATCAATCCCTGCATACCTGGAGAATCCATAACACCCATCCACATTCATTCAGACTGCTGTGCTGATCACAATATGCAACTCTTCCTAATCAGGTATCAATCATCGTTGAGGTGTGCACACTGTAACATATTTCAGATTGTGTCATGATCCTTACTCTTGTCTTGTGTTCTTATTGGCTGTAGCTCAACACTACTGTCATCTTCACAATTTAATGCATTGTGGGGGAAAGTCAGTGGCCCTGGTGGACTGGTTTCTACAAGATAGTCTTGAACCTCATGCCACGTAGGGCCTAGATACACTTGGTGACAGACCTGCCATCAACACTTGAAACTGACACAAAACTTGTGTGCATGGCACATAGTTTAAATCATGTAGCTATTGTAGTTATCTGTCCACATTAGGCCTGAATTTCTATCCATAATACTATAAATTCCAATTAGATCACAGCTTTGGGCAGAATCCAATTTGGATATCCAGATCAGTTAGTTTAGTTTGTTATATTGACAAGGGTAACGGATGCCTAAGCTAAACCTGGAGGAGCTCTAACCCTCGCCCACTGCAAGGTTCAACCCGCACAATACTTCTGAATGATATCAACAGACCTTGTTGACATTTGTTGCCTTCTTGTTTAAAATGCACACAATGCACATAATGCACATAATCTTCCTCTTAAACATAAATGGTAAATGTTCACACATTGATATCCATCCAGCCGTACAGAATGCTGGAACTTAGCCGTTTCTTGTTGGCACTTTGAATGTGTTGTATTGGGGGTAAAGTAATTGTTGTCTGTATGCAACTGAGATCACTCAATGATTAAACATTACTGAGACAATGATAAGTCAAATGGAAGCCAATAGCGAGGACCACAGGGAGAACAGGGGCACCAGACCACAGCAGGCTCCCACACCCACAGCCCCGTGGTTTCAGTGTGTAGGGTTGTCTATTCTTGACTTGCATCACATATTGATTGTAGTTGATTTCCAGAGCTGTGAGTTTATTTCCTCCCAGCTGTAGAACTGGGAGGATACAGAATTAAGGACAGGGGAGACATCGCAACTACATATGGCTTTTAGCTCTCCTGATATGTTGCTACCAGAGTGCCATCGATGAAAAAGTGTCCATGTTTGTACCTTATGCAATGTTGAAACTGTAGCTGGTTTAGAAAAGCTCAGGGCATTCATCATGACAAGATATGCTGGGGTTTACTGCTGGTACTGTGGTGGTATGTGTATGTGTGGTGTATGTGTCTCAGAGACTAACTTAGAGATAAAAGTGTGGAGGTAGCTTTTTCAAATGTTATGAGTATGTACAGTTTTGTATTCAATAATAAAAAGCAAATAAATGTTCAACCTACATAACAAACACATTAACAGCCCTGATCCATAAGCATGGTGGTGCGCTGGGGATCCATTGAATGCATGGTTCTGGAACAGCTCAGCACTGTAGCTCAAATAATGAGGCATACATGGTCGGGAAGAAATGCACTGCAGGTGTTATACCAGCTACTAGAAACATATCTCTAGTTGTGCCTTTAATGTTTGCCAAAGGGTTGACCTATGACTTTAGTGATGCGGTAATTCTCGTGCCACTCATAATTAATATAAATGCACACAATATGATCTCTAGGATCTAGGATCAACCGTTTTGAATAATGTGGCATTATTCATTTCAAATTATTAACTTTTATGTTTGTAAATTAACCAATTTGATAAGATAACCTCTTCAGGGCCTTTTTTTGTATTTCAAACATATTATTTGTCACGTGAAATGTATGCACAATGGGAGACACATAATAATTTAAAAATAATAAAAAACATAATAAAACTCTTAAGAATACACAAGAAATAATGTGAAGAGGAATAAGGCGAGCTATAGTTTATCCTAATGAAAGTAAACTCGTTCAGAATTAAGCCTGAAAGTGCGTGAAGTTATCAATTGTTAATAAATTGTGCATTATAATACATCTGTAGCCAAATTATTCCAGTCCAACAGTTTGATATTTCCCCAAATCACAGAAGTCTTCTCCGCTATCTCCGCCCTCTGAAAGGTAACTGCTACTTTCCACATTTTTAGGGAAGGTAGGAAAGACTCGTTCTGGTCCATATTGTAAGTAATGTTGACTTGAAATGTAAAAAAAGGACATTTGAAGCTTGAGTCCAATCCCCAGTAGCCTCATTGCCATTCTTGACAACATGCATAAAGGGGCTAATCTTTCACATAATGTGATCAATGATTAACCATTATTATAAGCATTGTGTCTTAACTGTTTTCAAATCAATATTTTCCACTGGGATCAATAAAGAAATCTGAATCTGAATGCAACACAACATCCAAAATAATCACCGAAAGGGTAATTTCCTTCCTTTGTTGCTACTTCCTTTGTTACTACAATTCTATTGGCCTATATCTAAATAGTGAACATTTGATTTTGGATTTGTGTCATTAGCCGAGTACCGACCAGGACTTTTTCAGTCCCAGTCTTTTTTTTTTGGCTACGCCCACGCATTAGCTCCCCTTGTCGTTGCGTATGCACCACAGGGAAGTTTGAGAGGCTTATCAATGGAGCGTAGACGAGCTACGAGCGGCCCAGAAAAGTACTCCCTCTGCTGGAGGACTTTCTGAGCCCCTGTAAGAGTCCTGAGGGACAGATCCTGGGCGGATCCTCTCTCCAAACCGCACCCATAAAATCTCACTAGTGGGAAAAGTATGCCTGGTCGGTACACGGCTAGTGTTTCAAGGGGGCCTTTTTGTTAAAAGTGAACTGGATAATGCAAGGCAAACTTGTTGCCTCATACATACGGTTGTCATGTCATTTGGGCAACCCTAACACATACAATCCAGCAATGTGATTATTCTGCAAAATCTACTAGCACAGCTCCGCCACCTGCCTGTCAAATTGGAGTTGTCTGATGGAGTTGTGATCGTCAAGTCTAACAAGTGTTCATTACCAGGGTCGCTCAAGTGTTGCAACACTACTCATATAACTCAGCAAGTTATACAGATTCAAATCTGTCATACATTTGAATAGACATGAAGAGTGTTATTTTCTTCTCAGGGTAATCGATGGTTGGAAGAATGTTCTCAGCTAAATAATCCCTTTGTTTGGTGACCAAGTGACTGCCTCGTAGCAAGAAGAACGAGAGATTTATTTAAAGAAACACCCCAACTGCCTTTGTGCATGGCAGATTTTGTGTCCATCAAGAAACATTTGAATCCACAAATGCGTCATTGTAATACAAATGAGGGTGTTCTTTAGTGGATCTGTGTTTCTATGTAACCAAGCTGTCACTCTGCTAGTTTATAATCTACTGCTCATGCTTACTCTTTGTATCTTTGTGTTTAGAAGTACACTGGTCAGTCGAGCTCTATATATGCTGTCTGTCTGTACATGTACTGTCTACACAGATGCTTTTATTCACATCCACACAGAGAACATGGACCACCTGTTTTGATGCACATTTGTCAATGTTGCCATTAGCCTCAACTCAACCGGCGGCTGCTCTTAGGTCTCTGTCTCAATTCATAGGACGTCAGTCTTCAGGTTCTCCAGTCTGCTTTGTGTTCCCCGTCTCAGACGTGAGAGACCTTCTGTGTCTCTCGTGCCTGTTTGATGCTGTAAAGCCACTTGATGACCCTGGCGTTGCGCTCCACAGCAGAGATCCCGTAAGGCACTCGCTCCCCCGCCTCCTCTTCCTCCGCCTCGCCCTCCTCTGCGTCCGACAGCCCCTCGTGGGACGACCGCCGCTCGCAGTCTGACGAGATCATGGAGGCCGAGCGGAAATTGAGGCTGACGATGTCGGAGTTGGCCCTGGTGAAGTTCTCCGGGCCGCCGGCTTCCAGCTCCTCGGGGTCCAGCCCACAGTAGTTGAAGAAGCGCTCCACGTCGGCGCCGGCCCGGGCATATCGGTCCGACAGGTCTGACTTGGAACGGTGCAGCGCAGGGCGGTGGGCTGCAGAGCAGCCCAGATCCAGGTTTGGATCACTAGACGCGCTGGAGGGGTCACCTCGCTCGCAGGTCAGGGACAGAGGGGGTGTGGCTGCGTCGCAGGGAGCGGGGGACTGGCTGTGCCGGTAGGGAGGCAGAGAAAGAGACAACGCAGGAGGCGGCAGCGAGGCAGGGTGGGGCTTGGGGGGAAGGGGAGGTGCGGAGGAGCTGCCGGAGCGGGCGGTGCGGAGCGGCTTGCCGTTGCACAGTCGCAGGAGGTCTGAGGACGAGTGGGAAGTCAGCAGGGGAGGCAGCGGAGAGTGGGACCGCTCAGAGCGCCGTCCTCCTCCTCTTCCTCTCTCGTCCAGAACCTGTCTGCTGAGGTTGAGGTTTCCCCCCTGCTGAGGGCTGCGACGCCCACTGCTGTGGCCTGGAGGGACTTTCAGGGAGTGGGAGAAGGAGCGGAGGGAGTGGGAGGTGCTGGGGCTGGGCACTGTTTCCAGGGGATGCTCATTGAGGGTCATGGTGGACCGGTATGTCAATGGCATCCTGGCGATGGAGATAAAAGGAGGCAATAAGAGGCAAATATGAAGAATAGAAAGAGGAAATCAACAAAGAAGTAACCAAGGAACAACCATACATGTAGATTTGGTTCTACGAGTTTGTCAAAATCACCTCCGGAGGTAGTGTACACCAGGCTGGACTGGCCATCGGTCGTTCCGACGCACATTTTTGGGCAGACGCTGTCATCATTCAATCAAAACGGTTTTATCACAGTACCACAACGTTACTCGAGACACGAAACGCGTCCCCCTAATCGCAAACGGCGGCCACATCTCGGCCCATACTTAAGGGGAGCCCTTGCCCCCCCCCCCCCCCCCCCCCCCTCGATAATCGGAACCCCCCCGTCGTCGTCAAACAGAACGGGGGCCGTTTTTTAAATCCCGGTGAGGGCCTGATGGTGGGCCAAAAGTGCCAGGGCCACTTTTTGGTCCCAGTCCAGCCCTGGTGTACACTATATTCAATATAAAACAATGGCCAAGTCTACTGCATGCATTTTGGTGCATTTGTAGTCTGTAATGTAGACGTGACATTGTTTGTTTGGCCCTCAACAACAATCTGGGGCCCCCAACAAAAAGTATTTGCCCAGCCCTGGCTTAGCGGTTACGTTATTACTGCTATCAGATCAGTCGTTGTTGGGTTTGCTCTGACCTGGATGGATTACAGCTCCTGGCCCCTCCTCCTGATGACCTCAGCAACACAGCACTTTTGGCCCCTCCCCCTGGACCCTCAGATCCGGCCCCCGGTGAGGAGGAGGAGTTCAGGAGGTTTTTCAGCATCTCCAGGTTCAGGTTCTCCCGCTTGCAGATCTCCCCGCTAGAAGTGGCACAGGAGTCCGCCTTGGCGTTGTTATTAGAGGCTTTGAATGTCATCCCGCCTCCATTCCCAACTCCTCCCACAGAGCCTCTTTTGCCGAGTTGGGCGGGGCAAATGAGGGGCTTGGCCAGAATGGGCGGTTTGATTGGCTCCTGCTTGGCATTGATGACTTCATGACTCTTCACATACTTAGCCTTGTCAGCTTCCAGTCTCTCCACTGCACTCAGGCGCTTTGGGTTTGGCTCAACCTGAATGCAACAACATTTGTTTCAGAAAATCAATGTTTAGTTATGTTTAGTAACATTTACATTCAATAATCACTTTCTATTAGAAAGCCTGTCCATAAAAACTGTTTTACCCGCTCCACAGTAGACCTGAGGCAAATCAATTATAACACAGACTATTCATGTAAATGTCTGTGTTGATAGAATAATGTTAGGAATAAAACTTGCATCGCATTGCATTTAGTTTATAATCCCTGTAGTTGGAAGCAGGCTATGGCAGTGGTGGACTGATATTACCTGGAGTTCGCTTCTCTGTTTAGGTTCTGCTGTAGTGAATTGGTTGCTACACCAGAGCAAAGTAAAATTCCGCCGCTGCTGAGAAAGTAGTCCTGCAAAATGTAATGGGATCATTTTTACATCGATCACATTTACATTGATAGTCTGGCGCTATAATTAGCCACGTACCGACCATGCATACTTTTCCCACGATGAGGTTTTGTGGGTGCGGTTTGGAGAGAGGATCCGCCCAGGATTCACCCCTCAGGACTCTTACAGGGACTCTTACAGCGGCTCAGAAAGTCCTCCAGCATAGGTGGTACTTTTCTGAGCCGCTCTACGCCTGGGACCGAAAAAGTCCTGGTTGGTACGTGGCTATTGATTTGCCTCAGGTGTACTGTGGAGTGGGTAAAACTGTTTTTATTGACAGACTAGCAGTTCCCATCGACTTGCGCTAGCCTAGCACCAGCGATCTCTGCAACTAGAAGAACTGCATGAAACGTGTAGAAAACGGTTTCCAATGATAAATAACACACTGGCTCACTTGGATATGAGATCCGATGTCCAAAATTCCAAACTATCCCCTTAATATTCTTTAAAAGCGCCTGTTCTCCCCCTCTCCCTGCCCTCTGGCTCTCACTGTTCACTGTTCTCACTGAGTGGATCAGAGAGGATGAATCCAGATCCTGCAAGAGCCTTCAAATAAAGCATTGAACATTGCGGCATGGCTTCATGGTCTATTTGGGACAAAGGACTTGAGAACTGCACCTTGATTTGAATAATCAACAGGTCAACAAAAACAACTAAAACGTACATGTGTTTAACTTTTAGTTTGACTACTTGACTAAAATAAGCCCATTGAAACAGACCCCTCTCACTGAATGTTTATGATTCATGACCAGTGGTCGAGTTGAGGGGGGAGGGCATCCCCCTTTGGAATTAAAATGGTCAAAATCATCCCCCTTCTGAAACAGCCATCCCCCCACTTCACATCCCGTTATTTTATCAATGAATGTGGAAATATTACCATTCCACCTTTCCATTTTTATGAGCGATATCCACTGTGTTAATCAGTTTTATCTCCTAAATCCTTAGCGATTTCTGATTTCTGGTCTGAATACAGAAAGAAGAGCCGCCGTGAATCGGTGGCCGCGCACCGGAGCTCCCGGACAGCTCCTGGACGCGGTGCGTGGTGGCCCGGTTGCCGTTCACTGGCCGCAGTGCCCTGATCACCGTCCGGGAGCTCAGCATCAGCCACGTTGCCTCGTGCCCAGGCCACATAAATGTTGAAGTATGGTAATCCAACCATTTATTTCTCAAGAGATGCATCATGCATTTCTTGAGAAATAGTGGGGGAAGGGGAAGCAAAATGAATAACTGACCAGTTTTACCAGTTCCAAATAACTGGTAAGCTTCAGTTCTTTGGAACTGAAGCTTCCAAAGAGTTTCATAGTCATGTTTTTTAATGATGATTTTCCGGGCTCTTGCTCTTGGATCATTAGCCAAGCAACGGCTTTAGTTTGAAGCCAAGACATTGACATACACATCTGTTGGTCATCCGTTGGTCTCCCATCATCAGCACAAATTATCGGTCCCTAAAAGTTATCCCTAAAATCCACCATCCCCCCTGGCTTTTTTTTACAACTCGACCACTGTTCATGACTATGATTCAACGTGATTCAACGTTACAAAAACTAACAAATATTAAACTGAAAATACAAAAGATACACAGAAACACACACACATTTGCCTTTGCAAAGCAAAAAGCACATACCCACAAGGAGAGGCCTACCTGTCTCCGGAAGTAGTCGGGGCCCTTGTTGAGGATCCGGAGGGGCACGGCAGAGCTGAAGGGCGCGGCCGGGCCGGGGGCCTTGCTATCTGCCAGGGCTGGAGCCAGCGCCTCCGTCTGCATGGCGACAACGTGGCTGCGGGAGGTGGCCGTAGTGGCAGCAGGTGCAGGGGGGCCGACAGAGGGTGGGGGTACCAGGGGACCCGCCCAACATCAAGACACAAGGCGGGCGGGGTGTGGTGGGGGAGAACAGTGAAGGGGAGAGATGGAGAGAGATGGAGGGCCTAAAGGGAACAGACCCCTGCTGGGCTCTGCATGGCTGCGCTCCCCCGGGGAGGTCCCTATCGCTGGCCCTCCACCTGGCCTCAGGTGGGCTGTGTCTGGGTAATTAACCTCAACTCTGACACCACAGAATGCTTGTCCAAAATCAACAGGTTTTATGATTTTACTTTCCACAAGGAAAACAGAAAGAGGGGGCATGCATGAGTAGGAAAATCTTGAGAAAGACAGGAAAGTGATAGGATAAATAATAACATGCAAGTGGGGGAAGCGTGAAAGAAGATGAGAAGCGTGAGTGATGTATGTTAGGTCACCGCCATCCCCTCAGTTGGCCAAACAACCTAAGACAAAGAAACAACAAACCAATCTCAGCCAATGGGTGAGCATAACACAACGAGAAACACAAGGAGCAGCTTGATAGACCCTCCACACACAACACAAGCAAACATGTGAGCAGACAGCCAGAGCTACGGATTCATCATAACAGGGGTTAAAACTATCTTTTTTCACCACCGTCCCGGAAACGTCCCGAAAAACATTTTGAACCGTCCCGAATTGTCCCGAATTTTCCCCAAAAACTTTTTGACATTTTTAGTTGTTACTTACTCATAATATAATAAAAACACAATACATTATGTTGATAAAATAATATATTTATTTCCAGACTAGATTTGTTTAGCTTCAAGATGACAACCAATGACTGGGAATTTACATTTCAAGCGAGAATGAGACGTGAGCATAACGTAGGTGTATCAATTCACACTGCCACCGTTTGAATGTTGTATAGGCATTTTCTTTATAACAAGCACAGCGAGCAGAGCTCCCGGACTCACGCCGGGGCTTCGGGGACCCGGTCCGTGGATCGGGCTGCCCCCGGACCGCGGATTGGGCTGCCCCCCCGTTCCATGGCCGGGCTGCCCCCGGACTGCGGACCGGGCTGCCGGGCAGCTGACTGGGCGCCTGACCCGCAGACCAGGCCAGGCTCTCCCTCTTTCGCTTTCATACATGCATAACAATCACACATATAGATGACATCAGGGACAAGCTTTGTGAGTATTGCGAGGGAACGCAAAAGTTATTGCGAGGGAACGCAAAAGTATTGCGAGGGAATGCAAAAGTGGGGTTATGTGATATTTGCCTACATGTCACCTCCCGGGCGTCAAGACGCTTCAGAAATGCTTGAAAATAGAAGTGAAGTGTAAAATAAAGCTTTGGTCGGCCATGAGACGGGCGTAGAACGCTGACAGTATCCCAGCATCGCAATGATCACATTACATTTTGCAGGACTACTTTCTCGGCAGTGGCAGAATTTTACTGTGCTCCGGTGTAGCAACCAATTCATTAGAACGTAAACAGAGAAGCGCACTCCGGGTAATCTCAGTCCGCCACTGTGGCCCGACAAAACTACCCTTGCTGATGTAAGGGTAGTTTTGTAGTTTTGTTTCATGCTCAACATGAAATTTAAATGGGTTTATTCATTGGAACAAACTATTAACTATCTTCCCTGGAAATGTAGTGGGGTTTTACATTTCCAGGGAATGTAGTTACATGCATGTAGTTACATGCATAAACTTGCATGTAACTACATGCAAGTTTATGAAAGAAAATCTAGTTTTTGGTCTCAAAGCCCTAGGGATTTATCGTGATAATTACAGGACGGAAAATGATGTGGATTACCGATAACAAAACTGCCGTAACTTCCTGGGGCCTCATGTACGAAGACTTGCATGGATTTCTTACAAAAACATTGTGGACGCAGAAATCCTACGCACCAATCAATCCGGATGTATCATCCTTGCATAAGCACACTTTCACGCAGATTCTCTTTGTGATCCCAAATGAGAGTGGAATTGAGCGCACATGCACAAGTACGACTCTCCGCCCCATCTCCTCCCTCATTTAATATGCAAATGAGTATACATCAGCATGGCCGCCCTGACAACCATGCTTTTTGTCAGGACGAATGAATGGGGTGATCCAGGCCACCTTGCCACGATATTCGTAAGGCGCATTTGGGCATCACAGATTATTTGCACGTTTAAAAAATTAAAATGTTGCCTATTTACGTACCCATTCCCCTTCAGGTGGCGCCTTTATAGCAATGTGTGTGCAGTCTATCGCTCAGATTACATTGGGAAAACCGGCTATCGCTGCAAATTGGGCTTTGATTTGCTTGGTTAACGGCATCACATGGAAACCGTAGGCCATATACCTGGCTAAGATACGGATGATCCCGTTTAAAACAGCCGAAATGGTGTGGCTCATATTTCTTCCTGACCGGTCATTCCCTCTGTAATGATCCTGTTGCCAGAAAACCAAGCGTAGTCAGGATCAGTGTTGGGGGTAACGCGTTACAAAAGTAACGCAATTACAGTAATGTATTACTATTAGCTGTAACGCAGTAATATAACGCATTACTAATACATTTTCGGTAATATTTTACTCGTTACAATCTAAGTAACGCGCGTTACAACGCATTTTAACCCGTTTAGCTGTTGTTTTTTAAATAATTCACCAACACCGCGAGACATCCCGACAACAGAAAAAAGCCGGGACTCGGGAGCAAGCGCGATTTCCTGTTGTTGTTTTTTTCTCTCCTGTTGAGGCTGATGATGACAACAGACACGGCGCAGCCGGACTCTACGTTTGCGCGATGGACATTCGCCCATTATTTTCAGTTCCTCAAAGAGAAGGAGAAGAACATCATTGTAAAATGCAACCTGTGTGCGACACCGAGGGAACTCTCGACGTCAAAAAATAGCACCAGTAACTTAAAGAAACACCTGGACCGGTGCCACGCTAACACTAAGCTGAAAGAGAGGGATGAACCTGCGGAGAAGAGAAAGAAAAAAGAGGACGAACATACGGGACAGACAAAGCAACAACAGTTAAGT
>OMLJ01113907.1:0-27477 GCA_900302595.1 Gadiculus argenteus
CGCGCTCCGACCCCGCGCTCCAACCCCGCACTCCGGCCCCATTTTCCGGCCCCGCGCTCCGGCCCCACGCTCCAACCCACGCTCCAACCCACGCTCCGGCCCCGCGCTCCACGCTCCGCGCTCCGACCCCATTTTACACTGTGGATGGAGACATGATGGCCTACTTGAAGAAAACTAACACAACACACATACCCATACACACAACTCACACAATAAACACACACACATACAAAAACTCAAACACAATACACATACCCATACACACAAGAACTCACACACACCACACATACTTGTGTGTGATGTATTGACATTGTATCTATTATATTTCATTGTATCACATACATTGTATTCTATTCTATGACATCCTAGAATATTGTGGAGTTATGGTTATTATATTGTCCAAATGATTCCCTTTGTCAAGCAAACCAAATATGAATAAATCAATAACAATAAATAAAAACAAATAACTGCATCGTATCTCCATGGATACTGCTATGCCTGCATGGCTCAAGCATGACGTAACAAATTTGGGAGACACGCAGTGAACAAGTTTTTGTATATTTACTCAAAATATAGGCCCTAACAAGGAAACTAAGAGTATCAGTGTAGACGGCAGCTTGACTGTGTGTAGTGTGTATGGACTGTTGTAGTGTGCAACAAAACTAGATCAAAGAAGAAAAAGGTTTGGCAGCAGCAGCTAAGAATTACCATGGGGACGTAACAATACACACAAATGATTAGTTAAATAAATAAATAATTAAATAAATTAGTCAAATCAAAAGCATGACACAGTTAACAAACTGTTAACACAAGGAGCAAAACACTAGCTCAAGTAAGCACAACTATAAGCTCATTATCAGCCTCACACTTTTTGCAAAACAATACACACAGTGATTTGCAAAACACTACACACACCTGTATACATTACACACATTACACATTTTTAACTCATTGACTGAAATTGCCACATCCGCCAACCAATTGGTTCCAAACAGCCATCAGGTCTGCAAAACTTGTTTGCTTAATTATATACACACCAATCAGTATGCATCTCCATATTGATTTATGTTTTGTGCATGGCACCTTCTCAGCCGCAGCAGTAGCCGGGGACAGGACACTGGGACTTTCGTCTGGTCACCCTAATCTATAGGGGGCTTAGCCTACTGCCTCTAGTGTTTCCATAGTGTCAGTAGCCTACTGGGGCTTAGTTTACTGCCTCTAGTGTTTCCATAGTGTCTGTAGGGGGCTTAGCCTACTGCCTCTAGTGTTTCCATAGTGTCTGTAGGGGGCTTAGCCTACTGCCTCTAGTGTTTCCATAGTGTCAGTAGCCTAGCAGGGCTTAGCCTACTGGCTCTAGTGTGTTTCCATAGTTTCAGTAGTGGGGCTTAGCCTACTGCCTCTAGTGTGTTTCCATAGTTTCAGTAGCCTAGCGGGGCTTAGCCTACTGCCTCTAGTGTGTTTCCATAGTGTCTGTAGCCTAGCGGGGCTTATCCTACCGCCTCTAGTATGTTTCCATAGTTTCAGTAGCAGGGCTTAGCCTAATGCCTCTAGTGTTTCCATAGTGTCAGTAGCCTAGTGGGGCTTAGCCTAATGCCTCTAGTGTTTCCATAGTGTCAGTAGCCTAGCGGGGCTTAGCTGTTGTATTTACGTATGGCTGCTGACAGACGCGGACCCGGCTTGCATTCCTGGTGGTCTGAGTGAAGCTAAAAGCATATGTGCCCATAAACACATCATAGGCTGCACTAATGTAAACACTAGTGTGTGTGTGTGCACACGGACACACACACACACACACACACACACACACACACACACACACACACACACACACACACACACACACACACACACACACACACACACACAGGGTGTGTGTGTGTGTGTTGAATATGAATTGTAAGAATGTACATTGTAAGGAATAATGTTCTCTGTATGAAGCTTTGTGGAATCTCTTGATATCTTGAGCAGGCCTCTATATAAACATAGGACAAAAGTGTGCAATGCTAAGCCAGGTTGGAAGGACCATGTAGAAGAGGTCCATCCAGAGGCCTGATATGCTTTTAAAGAATGGGCTGAGTGAGGCAAAAGCAGGCAAGGCCCTTTGTTTGAATTTAAGAAATGCACTAATGCTAGATTTAAATATGCACTTCGCTATATCAAAAGAAATCAAAACACTATGAGGTCAGATTCACTGACAAGGAAGCTGCAAAAAAATAATGTTAGAAATAAATAAAAACTATTATTAATTGCAAGAAATCTCTTCCATCTAATATAGATGGTGTGAGTGGTCCTGATGAAATTCCACAGTTATGGCGGAAACAATACTATGAGGTGTTAAACTGTGTAAAAGGTCTGTTTATAGTGGATCATGTAGAGTTTTATGATGATGTTATTGACACTTCTGCTGAAGTCCATGAAGGCAATATTGAAGTTAAGAGATAACAAGGTAAGGGATAACCTGTAGTCAGGATGATATTACAGCTGAACATATTAAACTTGCCAGTAAGAAACTGTACCCTCTGGTGGCTTTATGCTTCACAGGTCTTCTTGTTAATGGAGTGTTACCTGATTCTATACTCTCTGTTGTGCTAGTACCAGGGATCAAAGATAAAGTGGGGAAGCTGAAAAGCTCAGATAATCACAGGCCAAGAGCTCTGGCCAGTGTCATGTCCAAAGTACGGGGGACAGTTCTACTGAGTAAACTTGAGAGGTATGTCCTGTCTACTGACCACTAATTTGGTTTTATACGAAAGCATGGTACATGGATAATAATAATACCACTTTATCTCGACACAATAAGGACAGTTCCTCTGCATCTTTCTCGTATATCGCGCCATCTTTCGACGTCTTTGTATAATGCATTATGCGACTGCGTCACCTTCTCTCCCATGATGGTCAGCAGCCCGCGGAGTTCACCGTCTCTCCAGTTAGAACGACTCATGTTGATATCGCTGCATTGTCCGTCTAGACCAGAGGTTACCAACCTTTTGACTGCTGAGTAGTGTTGGGCAAGTTTCTTTAAAAAAGTAATTAGTTACAGTTACTTACTTCTCCAATAACTAAAGTACTTACTCTGTTACCATTTTTTTAAGTAACTAGATACTCATGAAAGTAACTTTTTTTCATTTCACGATTACACTACACTTCCTTTAAAGGTCCCATGGCATGCTACTTTATAGATGCTTATACATGGGTATTAGTGGGCCAATCACGGGCCATATAGTATTTGAAGACGTTCAAGAAATTCAGCCTTGGTGCAGAATTACAGCCACTAAGAGCCAGTCCCACAATGAGCTTTCCACAAGCGTGCCGCTGCCCACTGGTCCAGGTGGAGGGTGGGGGCGGGTCCAGGTGGAGGGTGGGGGTGTGGCCTTGAGCAGCCTGCGGCCACGGTACCATCGCTAGTGATTACAGTGGATGTATCTCAATGGGGAAGCAACTCAGCTCCTGGTCCAAGCTCTGGTCATCTCCCGCCTTGACTACTGCAACTCGCTTCTGGCCGGACTCCCTGCCTCTGCAATTAAACCTTTGCAGCGGATCCAGAACAGCGCGCCTAGTGTTCAACCTACCTAAATTCTCCCATGTGACACCCCTTTTTCGGGACCTCCACTGGCTCCCTGTAGTCGCTCGCATTAGATTCAAGGTGATGGTACTGGCATACAAGGCGGTCGATGGAACCGCTCCTGCCTACCTCCAAACGTTGGTTAAAGCACACACCCCAGCCCGATCCCTCCGCTCAACTACCTCAGCTGGACATCTGGTTCCTCCATCCCTAAGGGCAAACAAGGGCCGATCTGCAAAATTGTAACTCTTCTCTGTCCTGGGACCACAATGGTGGAACGAGCTCCCTCCCGATGTCAGGATCGCAGAGTCGCTGACCAGTTTTTGCAGAAGACTTAAAACTCACCTGTTCAGAGTTCACCTGGACTCTCCATAGCCAACCCCCCTCCACCCACCATTACGTCTTATGTCATTAATGTACACACCTAATGTATGCACCTAATGTATGTGATATTATGTTTAGTTTTAATAAAATGTGTAGCATCTGCAGTAGTTGGCTATGGGGCCAAGCTCTTCAATCCGCTTTTGAAGCCTCTAAACACACTCAGAAAACCATTCCAAGACCTATGTAACACGAGTTGGTTCCTTACGAGACACCACTGCGCTCCGTTAATTAAAATAATGTGGCGAAACAGTATAAACACTCAAACTCAGATTTCCCCGTTGACTATCCAGAAAGCCCTTAATAACCGATAGTTGAGCGCTCTCAGCCCTCTCAGCTCTCAACTTTTTCCTTGTTTAGATTTTTTACAACAAAAAAAACCATTGAGCAGTGCCGTCGTCGTGTCCATAATATCTTCATGAAGCTGTCATGTCCATATTTATGATTATGTAACAGAATAGGAGACTATAGGATAGAATACAATAGAATACTATAGATAGAATACTACTAAATGAATAGTATTAATACTATAATAATACTAATAATACTACTAATAATACTATAGATAGCCACTAGCCACAGAAACAATAACCTTTTCCTTGTTTTCATTTTTTACAAAAAGAAACAAGCAAGCAGTGCAGTCGTCATGTCCATAGTTATGACAATTTATTACACAGCTCAACAACACTGTGGAACGCTCCGTTCACTTGCATGGGCCTTCCCGACTTCGGGTGGTGAATTATGTAAGGGATAATGTATAGAACGCCGGGCATTATCGGGAAATAAGTCCCGACAGGGACTTATTTCGGGAAGGGGCTTATTTCCCGATAATGACGGCAACGTTCTATACATTATCCCGCTTACTACACGGCTACTTGTCAAAACACTACTTGCGGTAGTGTCACGAGAGACGTGACTTTCCTTGACAGTGGTCATTATATGCATAGAAACGGTCATTATTGAAAAATAATTCACCACCGGAAGTCGGGAAGGCCCATGCAAGTGAACGTAGCGTTCCACAGCGTTGAGAAGAGCTGGCCAGTGGGCCTCTCCCATTTGGGTCGCTTCTTCCAGTTTATTTTTGGTACAACATTTTTTTCTTGAAGACAGACCTGTGGATGAGATGAGGTGCAGGTGACACAAGTGCTGTCCCGGGACACTTCCTGACTGGACTGGATGAGGTCCCACTCCTTGCAGCAAAGGCTTTCTTCCTCAGTAGGCATAGAGTCACAACACTCACAGGAGCACCACAAAGTCTCTTTACTAGGAGTGCGTGCCATCGGAATTGCTTCTTGTAATTGTTCCTCTCTGTCTCCTCTCCATGTCTTCTAATTCTTCGTCCGTGTATTCTCGCTCAAATATGTGTGAATTTCCGTCAAATTCCAACTCTTCTTCATCAGATTCGACGAAAGACCTACTCGCCATTTTCAATGAATGTTCTTCAACTCCAACTGTACCCAAAGTTACCCTAAAGTCCCGTCCACACGGAAACAATATTTTGGTGAAAACGCATAGTCTTGTTTGTTTCGGCCGACCGTCCACACTGATCCTTTCACTGTCCTGGATTCAAATCTCCAGACAGCGTCAGACGTACCACGGGAAGAGGCGACATAGTCGCCTATTCTATAGTATTCTATCCTATAGTCCCCTATTCTATTTATAGTAGTATTCATATTATTAGTAGTATTATTCATATTATTATTAGTAGTATTATTATATATAGTATTCTATCCTATAGTCGCCTATTCTATAGTATGCTATCTATAGCATACTATATGTTCTATACAGTATGCTATAGATATATATATGTTCTATCTATAGTATTCTATAACATTCTATCCTAAAGTCGCCTATTCTGTTACATAGTCATAAATATGGACATGACAGCTTCATGGAGATATTATGGACATTACGACTGGACTGCTCGATCGTTTCTTTTTTGTAAAAAATCAAAACAACAAGGAAAAAGTTATCGTTTCTGTTAGTAAGGGCTTTCTGGATACGTCAACGGGGTAATCTGAGATGAGTGTTAGTCCAATTAATTAATCTTCTGTTTTTTTGCTTCCCTAAGCATGGGGTGACCCTCAGGAAAAAGATAATGGGGTTAAGAAACGCTGGAGTTCTTCTTTAAGCCTGGAACCAAGCCAATCGTTCGTCAAGGTCGTGACCAGAACATGGTACAGGTACAAGACTGTGTACATTGTTTATGTGAATGAGTGAGGAACTCCTCATCCCATTAACCATTGCGGAGCTTTTCGCAATGGTTCCAACCCAATAGTTTAGCGCGTTTCTTACATCTTACAACCTTTGTCATTATTATATTGTTTATATTGTTAATATAAATTTTCATATATTCTGTGTGTGTGTGTGTGTGTGTGTGTGTGTGTGTGTGTGTGTGTATTTAGTGTTTCATATAGGGCTTAGCCTTGTCATCAACATGGTACGTCCCTTTGCTGTCTGCGGTCACCTTTGCCGCGTACCCACCAGGGGTACTTTTCCCGCTAGGAGGTTTTGTGGGTGTGGTTTGGAGAGAGGATCCGCCCCTCAGGACTCTTTCCAGCGGCTCAGAGAGTCCTCCAGCAGAAGTGGTACTTTTCTGAGCCGCTCGTAGCTCGTTGACGTTCCGTTGATAAGCCTCTCGGACTTCCCTGTGGTGCGTAAGCGGCTCATGTAATAACGTTACTCGTTTTTAATACATGTGAATTCAGTCTCGGATTCCAGTTACATATTCAATCAACATTATGTATTCCTACTACCCAAATTACTAAAAAGCACTGCTAGTGCCATACCATATATTTGTACTTTTATTTTTCATCACATATTCTAACGTAAATTCTCTAATATAGGCCCAGGTCTTTATTTTACTCAAGCGCATCGCAGCACAGTCCTTTATTGGAAGGACTGTGGCCAATATTAGAGACAGGCCTCTATTTATATTTGAGGTAAACGGATTACCAGTAAAAAGAATAAAAACAAGATTTTGTGTCTACCGAGAGTCATGTTTCGATTAGTCCTAGCTGTTTGCGGGAGTTTATGGTTAGGGTTAAGGGTTAGGTTTAGGGTTAGGGTTAACCCAAACCCAAACATTAACCCTAACCATAACCGGAGGAGAACCATTCTAACCAATCAGAGGCGAGAATCCCAGACTTATCCTACGAAATAAAATATTGCTTTCCTGGTAACGGCGAGCTCCACCAATCAGCGATGTCGTGTCACAGGATTTATGGGTAGTGTAGTGACTTCAATGACATCGCGAATAAAATATGTTTAAAAAAAAAAAACTAGATGTTGCCCTGATTAACAGGGCAACATCTACAGGAGCAAAAAACATAAATTCACAATAAAACGGCATACTGTTGCGCTCTACTGTATCTGGGTAAGATTTAATGCAGCAACCAATGAACCTGGGTTTGTGACTCTGCTATAACACACACACACACACACACACACACACGAAAACACAAATGCGGAAATTGAATAAATACTTTGTATTTGGTTGAATTGTCAGTGTCAATGTGTCAATTATTAATAACAAAAACACTAGGCGTTTTTACACTGCCGTCTTATGCACGTCTTTTTCATACACACCTTTTTCATACTTTTTCTACATACGACGGGAGTGGGGTTGGGGGGGCATGTCACTCTTGCCTTCCTTCAAAACTTGAGAGTCCTGCTCTACTAACTCTTAACTCTTACTTACCAACAGTGGCCACTAAATGGTATTTGTTTATATCCCTGTAATGTAAAAATAGGGAAACACTAACTCATGTGTTGAAAATAAAGAAATAACACCACAATGGTGAACAAGCCCATCCACACACTAATAGCTGCAAGCAACACTGCACTTCCTTCCCCTTGGTCCTCCCATGCTCAGCGCTCCTCTCACTCACACTGTTCACTCCTACGGCAGCCCAGAACAGATGGATGGATCAGTAAGCGTGTTCACGATGGGCTTGGCTAGGCTGAACTCGCCGACGAGAGCTGCGGTGGCTGAGGAGGCGGGCTTTAAAAGAGACGGCAGCCAAGCGCCGTGAAGTCGGCGTAGACGTGATCATGGCGACTATAGTGGCATTTGCGTTTTACATGGCAGACGAAATTTAAATAATGGAATTACCGGTGCTTTTTAACCAATAATAATAAGCAATGAAACCTAAATAAATATCCATAAAGCCAACTTTGGGAAATAAATTAATAATATTCCATTGTAGAGTAAGACCTTGTTTTTTATTATATTTGTTTTATCATTCTATGTTTGTATTCGTGTAGGACTATTAACAAGACCTCACATCAAATAAATAGACCTACACCACAAGTTTAGATCAAGCGACCAAAATAAAAAGCCACAATATTTTGTCCACAAGGTGGCCGCAGAGTGCGGACCTGAACACACGTCACTTAACTTTTAACCAATAGTAAACATTCCGCAGTCAAGGAGGTGTTGGCTAGCTGGTTGCAGCCGTCTCAGACCACCCTGCCTCACGCTGCAAGGAACGCCTCCTAAAAACTTGCTCATGTGATATGAACGCGCCACTGTGACGTCTTTGCAGTCGGCTGACAAGTCGGACACAAATTCTGATGGTTTCAACCCAGAATGCATCACGTTAGGTAGCCAGCTGCAGCACGCAAGGCAACGTGAAGTCTCATACAAGCGTATTAGCGACGGAATGCTGAAACACTGATTTTTAAGGCGTCCTAGTTTTCTGATCAGCCCGCAGTAATTTTGGAAGTAAGCTTATTAACACGGGCAACGTCAAACGCTTTTCCTGGTCATAAGATAAGATAAGATAAGATATGAGTCTACTACGTTTTTATCCGTCAAAGGAATATGGCTTCCTGGGATATCTGTTAGGGGCTCTTTAGTGTAGTGATCTGGGGTTTTCAAGCGATCTGATTGGCTGTGTTTTTCAAGGGATCTGATTGGCTGGGTTTTTTGAGCGATATGATTGGTTGGGGTTTTTAATGTATTTTGAAAGTTTAATTGTCTTTTCTTGTACAGTATATGTCTTTTCTTGAATACATTTTGAATTTAAAATATTTACAGTAGATACTAAAAATGAATAATATTCAGAAACTCTCATAGGCCTACTCATTAGTCCTGTCCAGTGACGTCTTTACGCTATATCACGGTCACGGTGACTCATCTTTGTATTTTGTCTCGTCCTGTGGACTCGACAAAAGACTTGTAAAATATCCAGCCGTACTAAACGATTATCTGTGTAATAAATTATTTATTATACAACAAAATAAATCAAGGAAATAATTAGTTTTCGACCATTTATTCTGCCGCGTTTAACTGTTGTTTCACCGTGCGCTGACGCAGCTGTGTAATCAGTGGTTGACCCGTGTAATATCGGCATATCGGCACTCCCAAAACCCATATTTGCACTCGATATCTTGCGCGTCGTGTAATAAAAGCCTATATATGCAGGGGTGCACATAACATTTTTTATTGAGTCACTCAGATGAGTACCAGGAGATGGTGTGCACTCTACACGTAACGTTGTTTTAATAACATCTGATGTTATGAAACTTACCCAGTTTCACAAAGGAGATTTTCAATACACAACTTCTTGAGCACAGCAGTTTTTTGCGCCACCTTTTGTAAATTAAACTGCAGCAGCTTGACCATGGAGAGATTGAATGTCCCACAGTAAGGAATGTTGTCATCAGCTGTTTTTGCGCAGTTCTCCAGGGTGTGCGCAGTTCTTTAGTGTGTGCGCGTGACCTCTCTCTCTCTCTCTCTCTCTCTCTCTCTCTCTCTCTCTCTCTCTCTGTGTGTGATGAAGCTCTCATGATTTGCCCTTCTCTGCTTCCTGGCCTTCTCTAACTCTCCCCCCTCTGGTCCCGCATTTTCTTAACCCCTCTTAGCGTTCTTAACCCCTCACCCCCCCCACCGGTGAGTCATCTACAGATCACCGGGTACGGCCATATCTACTAGAGGAGAGAGGCCCCGGGGCCCTTGCAATGGAATGAAAGGGGTCTCTTGCGATGCGTGGATGTGTAAAGTAGGTTTACATAAGAGACACGCTATAAAGAAGAGGAGCAGGGGCCACCGCTGGTGATATCTGTGCTGCCAGGGCGACTGAGTAAAAGCCTGTCGGACGCTCTCTGCTTGTTATGAACACTGACATAAAAACCCTGGCTGGGCTGTGTGGGCTGAGGCCGCCTCGGCAGCCGTGTACCTGCAGCCAGAGAAAACAGCGTGCTTAGGCATCCAGGAGGATGCATGCACACACACATACACACACACATGCACCCATGCACACACACCCACAAACAAACACACAAGCACACACACACACGCACACATAACGTTGAGCCATAGGCTAAAGAGTGTGGAGCTCAACAACAGCGAAGCAGCATGAGTTATACGCCCACAATGCATCATGGGAGCTGGCAGATGTGGGTCTATTGATTTGTGCGTGGGAGTGGGGCAGAGAGGTTGGGCTAAAACGGGAATGGCAGTAGATGACTGATGGCGAGAGAGTGATTGCCCGGTGGGCGTGTGTGGGTAGATGGAGGGATGGAGTTGTTAAAGGGGAAAGCGTTGGAAAAACACTGGTTGGAAATATTACAAAAGAAGACAGAACGGGACACAACGGAAGAGCAGTGTTGGGCTAAAGGGAACCGAGTCGGGAGGGTGCGAGTGTGGACACAGTGAAGACATGTTATCTCGAAGACGTGCCACAATTTGTGATTCTTGTTGACTTTTTTACAACACTGATGCAAACTAGAACACAATACGGATGTGATTTACAAAGTGTTTTACACACACACCTGCAGTGGTGCCAACTTCAGGTCAACATTGGGCAGTCATAAATATTTTGTTCAAATGTGTTGACCAAAAAGTAGGCTACCGTAACGGTACCGGTAACCAGTATGATCGACGCAGAGTTCATGGAGTTTATAGAATTGTAAAGATACTATGTTACACACAGTGGCGTGTGTAACACCGCGCGGGCCCCCCTAGTGGTAGGAGCCCCACACTGCGCCCAGTGCCCACTTGCCGTTTTATTACCCCCCTCCTCGGCCAATAATTAAAATGTAAGTTACAAACTGAAAATAATAAACATGAACTATTTAGTCACCTCTAACGTTAGTCTCCAACAAGACTGCAAGCACACGCAGCATAGATTTGAAGAGGGTGATAAAGGACTTTGCGCAGAAGAATGCCACGAGACGTGCATGCACTGCTCGCATAACACAGGCCTACATCTATAATATAGGCCAGTGGTTCTCAACTGGTCTGGGCTTGGGAGCCACATGGTCATTATATCGCGACCCATTTTTATTCAAACCAAGCAAATTTATTTCACCACGCATTCTTCAATGCGGCTACCTATTGTATCATTCGACACTAGTGGTATGGTCTTCATCTTATCTGACCATGTCCATTGCTGCAGGTAAGCGAAGCTCTTCCGCTATTCTGTGGACTTTCTTGGCCTTTGCAAAACTATGAGCTGCGTGGTAAGATGCAGAGTACCTGTCCTTGTTTGGAACATGATGACTTTCTGTGATGCCCTATGACACTTCTGTGATGCCCTCAGCTCATGGAGTCGTCTTTAAAAGTACTTGACCGGTTTGTCTTTGCACATGGGATGTTTTATTTCTAAATGATGTTTCAATGTTGAGGGATTCATGCCCTCTTGTGCGAGCACTTCACTACATACCACACACTGGGGTTTTCTTTTTTATCCTTGATGTACGGAAATCCATATTTGACATACTCTGGGTCATATTTGCGCTTTGCCAGATTTAGCTATTGCCCAGACAGCCAGCCACCATGGCAATGGCTACCCTACTGTACGTCTTTCACGCACGTCTGTCAAACCAAAAGTCTGACATCAGATCGATGGTCTAATCACTGGAACTATTTTTAGCTTTTCTATTGTTAACTTAGTTAATCTGTGGAACAGCTGCGATGATGATCTGATCACTATATTAAAACAAAAAAAAATCTTCAGAAATCAAATATTGAATTGTTATGAGCTGGTGCAGTGAATTTCTGTTTTGCTACTTCTTGTTTGATAGTTTTCGTTAATCTGTTCCAATTTTTTATTATTGTTTTGTCCAAAAGATTTGTTTTAACCTATGAGCTGAAAATCATACACTGATTGATTTTAACTTAATATTTATTTTAAGAGGGGGTACCCCCTCTTAAAAAATAAGAGGGGGTAGTACCGGAAAAGTTTTCAACTTCATTCTATCCCTTTTGTTTCCCATTCGTTTGTATATATTTTATTTCTTGCATTTTATTGCTCATTATTTTCTTCATATTATTTTACACGTTCAATTAAAAAAAAAAAGTTTTTTTTTTTTCTCCTACACTCCGCGACCCATTCAAAACGAGTCTGCGACCCACTTTTGGATCGCGACCCACCAGTTGAGAAACACTGATATAGACATTATGGGCTTCATGCACAGACAAGCCTTGCCAGTCTGTCCTGATATAGATAATTTTACCCCGTTTTGTTATATGCCTATTATTTTATTGCAATGTTTGAACATTGTGATGTATGAACAATGTTGCAGTGTGAATTAATAAGGACCTGAATTAGTAGGCTAGCGAGACACTGTTTAGGTATGTACTATCTGATGGATGAACACAATCTAGGGTCACCCATTCATTTCCTATGGTTTTCATTTTTGACCGGTAACACCACAGGTGTTTCAAAGTTGACTAAACCACTCAAAATTCAATGAAAGTGGTGATCATCAATTGTGTATGTTCAAATGCCTAATATGGAGGATATCATAAGTCCTTGAGACAATCAAATGTAAAACACAATATTTATGATTGATTGAAAAAGAAATCGGTCAGAATTGACCCAAACACGACAGAAAGGTTAAAGCCTATTGCCTGCCTGTCCCGATATTTTTGTATTTTATTAATGTATGTGCGATATTCTGCAATATTTTCTTTAGTGAGATGTTCTGAATACATTGTGGAAAAATATGTATGTTCTGTAATGTCTGTATTGGTTAGCACTGGTAGAAATAAGCCCTTTGTGTTTAGTGAACCTACAGTTGCTTAACAGACATGAACAAATATTGACACAAATTAATATGGAACTAATTAGACAGCACTCCTATGACATTTATTTTGATAATGATATTCATTATTTTATATACAGCAAACGTAAATGTAACATAGGCACATAGGGCCCTATTTTAACGGTCTGAAACGCAAGGCTAAAGCGCCAAACGCAAAGACCGTTGTGGGCGGCTCTATGGCGATGTTGCTATTATGACGCCGGATAAATTACTTTTGCGCACAGTGCAAATCTAAAAAAGGTTGGTCTGAAGGAGCTTAATTACCCATAGGTGTGTTCTGGGCGTAACGTGCAATAGACCAATGAGAGTTCCGTCTCCCATCGCCTTTAAGCGCCAGTGCATTGAAGTTGACGAGTTTATATTTTGACAGCGCGTTTGCAGTCTCTGCTGAGACAGATGCATCACCACATGAATTTCTGCGCTACCCACCACAGCATTTAGACCTGGTATTTGGCGATCAGTTGCGCAATTGCAGTGGCGCATTTTTTAGATCACTAAAACACGCCTCTGCTTTTTGCCGAGACGCCTTTCCAGGCACAAGGGTAGTGGTGCCTGTTGCTGTTGCCTGTGCTGCGGGGGAAAATCAGCTTTGCGCTGGGTGCAAACTAGCAACAATACATGCGTCAGTGTAGAAAGTCAATGGCGCTGGGTGCACGATAGGGCCCATAGACTTAATGCGCTGGCCAGCCAGTCAAGGAATGTGGGGGGCCCCGGATAATTGAGCTACGCCACTGGTTACACAGGCTCTGTATTCTGCAGACCACTCTACCTGTCTCCTTTTTAAAAATCACTCTCCCCTCCTCTGCATGAACAACAGCTGAGCTGAGTGCGCACAAACTATATCACAACATAGCGAACTCAAGACCAAAAAAGAAGGCTATCTAAATATCTGTGTAAATGCGCGCATAGAAATTAAATGCCTAGTGCAATCAATGTAAATTGCATATTATTAGCAATATATCCATAATCAAATTGTCTGTTAACAGAGCTTGACGCACCAGGAATCAGATCGGTGTCCTAGATGACAATATTTTAAAGCTTCGACACCAGGGGGTGCTGCAGCACCTGCCGGGCCCCTACTACCCGCGCCACTGGAAAAATCCATAAATTAGTTGCATCATTGTTTAAGCTGCGAGGTTCAAAGTGTGGGGAAAAAGTAGTGGCTTATAGACCAAAGTCCTGCTTTTAGGATTTGAGATTCAGAACAGTAGACCATGAATTATTTCCGTATTATTTATCTGTAATTAATTAGATTTTTTCAACATTTTGGTTGTGATGATGTATGATTTAACCGTTTCATCAATTGACAAATGCGTTTCACAAGCGCGGTATGAGTGGCGGGGCGTGCACTTTTTCACCGGCGGGTGTGGGTCGGTGATCTCAAAGCAGCCCGACACAGTGTAGCCTGCTAATAAATTCAAGGAAAAAGAAGAACGCACACAATGAACAAAGCAACAATGTAGGATGGCAGACTTTTGCGTGACATTTCCTTCAATAAAAAGCTTTCGCCATTCAGAAGTAACTCGCGGGTACTGTGTTTGTTTGTTATTATCCCCATGTCGCACTTCCGTGCGACATGGGGATAATAACCTCCTCAATAATTGGAGGTGGAAAAGCGACTCGTACCGCACCTTTGCGGACTTAACCAACCCTCCGGTGGAAATGCGCCATTAGTTTCCATAAACATGCCCGAATAAACGGGAGTTGGCCTAGAGATCATGAAAGTAACTCGCCAGGCTTTCATATGTACGCAAGAACTGATTTCACACTGCTCACTCACATCGTCCAGTGCGTGGGGCAAAGCGGGTGCAAATTGTTCCCACCTGCAGGCTTACGGAAAGAGTCAAACCATGCCAGTCTTTTTGGTTACTCCCTGATTGTATTGATCAGCTCTTTGACTGTCTTAATTGCATCTCGGCATATATGAACTTTTGAAACGGCATCTTGAAAGACAAGGTTCATATGTGGGCATTATAATGCACGTACATTGCCTGTCAATAACATTGGCCAACCATTAGTATGTCAGGACTGTTGCCAGCGATGCTTTAGAACGATTGGTGGAGGAGATTTAGGGCCAATCCCATTTCCACCCCTTCCCCCTCCCCCTTGTTTTTGCGCGTTCATGTGAGGGGTAGGGCTGTCTCAATTCTCATTTGGGTTAAGGGCTAGGGCCAAGATGTAGGGCTACTTAGCCCTTGAAATGAAGCTTCTGAAGGACCACACTTGAAAGGGAGAGCTCTGAGGAAAAGCCAGCCGGCAAATTAGTATCGGTCTGCGGTCTTCTTTGTATACGTTGTTTATACAACTTACTTCCTTATTCAAATGAAGGTGATGTATTTCCGTTCTACAGTGGAGCTCCACTCCCCCATGAGTCTGCAACCCTCTGTTGATGTAGCAGTCCGCGAGTGTCAAGCAATGATGACGCGCCAGTAATGGAGGGGTGTCTCATTTCTTAGGGGAACGTTCATACCCCCTCTCTATTGAGGGGCAAGGGGAAGACTTAGACAAGGGGAAGGGGGAAGGGGGAGGGATGGAAATGGGATTGACCCTTAGGCTTTTGAATGTCTTAGGAATGCAACATTACACACATGGAAAAACATGGTATGATTAGATAAGAATATTATTCATGATCATAATCTGTTACAAACTGCAATATTTCACTTTATTTTTGATAAAACATTATACAAGATCAACATAATATATAAAACCAGAATAAACATAGAACTTGAGGTAGTATGCCATCCATGTAAAACATACATAGGTCCTATCATACAAACAAGAACCAGTGATATAATGGAACTAATATTGCACATTACAAAAAGGCCAACCATCACATTTTATCAATAACTTTTTCAAAGGGGCCCAAAAATATGATGGTTTTAAACCATCAGTGGATGGTTAATCTTTCTAACTTTCTAGAGGTTGGGGGGATTAGGGCTACCAATGCAGAAGAGGTGCTTGAGGTAGAGGCATGAGCTCTGTGGTGGCAGCAGCCTCAATGATCTCCTGAAAGAAAACATAACAAATAAGAAGGAATTATATGGCAGAACTGGGTGATATGGCCACATGTTATGTACAATATATAATAACTGATATATAGATAGATATTTCTACCAAAATAAATGAAATAAAAACGCCATCACCATCCACCATTCTCCAGGCTAATAAGCATTTTTAAAACTAACTATTGCATTACTTGGCAGGGGATTAATAAAGCTCAACTTCAACCTGGAGTCGAAGATGAGCAGAGTTCCCGGACTCACGAAGCCAGGGCTTTGGGGACCGGGGGCTTTTTGGAGCCCCAGCTCCGCGGCCGGGCTGTGCCAGGTTGTGCTGGGTTGGGCTGCGCCCCCCGTCCACGGCTGGGCTGCTCCCCCATCCGCGGAGCCCGTCGTGTGTCCGGGGAGCTCTGCTCGATGGTTGTGCAACTAATACAGAAAATGCCTATACAACATTCAAATAGCATAATGATAATGGATGGTCATCATCATTTATTTAATGATTATTAACATAGAAAACACTTACATTTGTGGTTTTAGATCCTGTTGCATATCTTTCGCCCGCCATCTTGCAGAGAATGTTTCTTGTTTTTCCATTTTCTCGCAAGGTATTGTGGGAGCAAGCCACAACCCGCGTCTGCTAGTGTGCCCCCCGAAAATGTAAACTTCAAGGCGATGTAATCCCTACCCCTTACCCCTTAATAAGCACAACAGCGAGGGGTAGGGTTGAGATTTTGGGTCAAGGGCAGTAATGGGATTAAGCCTTAGGGGGAGGGAGGTGGCGAGGGTTATCGCAGCGCAGCGCAGCATAGCACAACATTCTATCGCGCAGGGCAGTGTTCTAACGCTCTTTCTTTATTTAACAGGACAAACAACCAAAACGTGCCGGTTCACTTTGTTTCAATATTGAGGGGCTTTTGCACCCCCAACCTTATCTTTGGGGGTGCAAGAAAACTTGTGCGCCCCCAGAGATTGAGCCAGTGCTCACCTGGCAGAAGACAGGTTTGTAGGTGTCAGAGAAAAGCTGGGTCAGTTCCTCAGAGGCACACAGGTCCAGTGGAAGCTTGTCCACACACAGACACCGGGAGTGGAGCTGCTGTTCCTGGATCAGCTGGTTCACGTCCATCCACTGCACCATCAGAGACCGGTCGCCCTGCACATACAAAGACCAGCCCACTCAGCTTGTCGCTTTGGGGTTCCATTTGGATCAATGTCATAAGTCTGACTTTCGATCTTCCCTGTATCGTATGGTTGTGGTGGTCAGTATCCTAGTAATATGATTATTAACGTTATCATTCACCTCCTACAGATCAGCGTTTTTGTACCTAGACTCAATCCCTTATGATAATGTGAATTGCATGCTAGCTCTAAATCTAAACCCTCTACAGTAAGGCTGCATGACTCTGTGTCTTCACGTCTCAGGGATCTAGCAATGAGCCTGTACACTCGGCCGTTTCACTATTGATTTAGTTTCCTTGCGAGTTCTGGCAACATATGGCTTGACGATTGACAATTGACAGACAGACAGATTACCAACATGGTTAACATAGAATGCCTTTAGCGAGGACTATATAAATACTTCTGTGCAAGAGTTTTTTGCCAAGTATTGCCAGGAATATTGACTGAATTGCACCTGCATAAAAGTCCTTCTAAATACTATCTATTTATCTATCTATCTATTTGCATCCAAGAGTTCATGACACCCTCTGGTATTTTACTATTTTACTTTACTTTTATTTTACTAGTATTTCTTGTTCTTCTGCTGAGATTGTTTTTATAAAATGTTGTGGATCTCAGGTCTCCAGGGTGCTCTTCCCTCTTTCTCACTACTACCCTGTTAGTCTTCCCTCTCTCGCACTACTACTCTGTTAGTCTTCTCTCTTTCTCACTAATTCTCTTTGTGTCACAAGCTTCATCAAGAACATCTTCACGTCTTTACATCTTCACAATTATTGCTGGAAGTCTTATGAGTGTGCAAACAACATCGATGACTGCTCCCTAGTCTAGGCACTATCGTCTATCATTTGGACAAGATAAGAAGAGCCTGTGGGTGAAGTTTTATTAAATAAGGTTTTATATAGGAATTGGCCATCACTCTGACCTCCACTCATAACCCCCTCCCCACCTCCACTGTTCTGGACATCTCAATGTGAGAGCAGTACCTGTGGCCGGCCCAGCAGCTCAGAGCGTGCGCGGGACGCTGAGTCCTTCTTCATGTACTCCACGAAGCCATAGCCCTTGGAGTGCCCCGTCAGCTCGCTATACACCAGGAAGCAGCGCTCAATGTTGCCGTAGGCGCGCACCAGCTCCTCGAACTGCTGGCCGGTGAAGGTGTGTAGCAGGTTGGCCAGGCAGAGCAGTGAGTCTGTGGGCTGCAGCGCCACGCTGATGCAGCGGCCGCGCACCGTGCTGTGGTGGAGGGAGCGGATGGCATCCTGAGCCTGGGCTCCATTCAGCAAAGTCACAAAGGCTGGAGGAGACGAGGACGAAGGATACAGGAGCGGAGGACAGAGGATGGAGAAGGAGACGAGAACACAGGAGATGAGGAGGCAAGGATGGAGAAGGGGAGATGAGGACGGAGGAGACGAGAACGTAGAGTGAGAGAAGAGGAACCAAGGACAGGACGAGGACGAAGGACGCAGGACGCAGGATGGAGGGGACAAAGAGAAGAGGGTGGATAAAAAAAGGAGACAGGGGGCAAAAGTAGAGCAAAGCAGAACAGAAGAACAAGGAGGCACATGTTGGGATGCACAGAAAGAAACATTCAGAAGCAAGGAGTGGCATGTGGCGTGTATGAAAAATAAAAACACAACAAAACCAATGCAACAATAACAAAGAGTTAATTAAAGCACAGAGACAGAGACACAAATAGAGATGCCAATGGACAGACAGGCAAACAGACACACAGACGTATACATAGAGAGAAAGACAAGACATTAGCTCAATTGTAGGGAGCCACTGTCTAGAATGTAATCCACATTGATATACACACGATACACACACGTATCTAATTTAAAAGATACTGACAGGTCTCACCATTGTCTAGAGCAGTGGTTCTCAAACAGTTTTTACTGGTGCATCCCCTCCAAGATATAGAACCCTTTACACCAGCACAAAACCTTATAGTAATAAAGCGAAAGGATTTATTACTATAAGGTTTTGTGCTGGTATACATCACTTCCCGGGATGACCGGCTTGGAAAGTCATGCAACTGTGGCTAATTTCTCCCCTATAAATTGCACAAAGCCAAAGGTGTGTTGGAGCTTTTGCACCTCAATGCCATTACTGACAACATTGTCTTGTTTCTTTCTAGAAACAAGACAATGTACCCCCTGCAACCCTTTGTACCCTCTTCAAACCCTTTGAAGTCCCCTTCTGGGTATGAGTATCCCATATTTGAGGAACACTGCAACAGAAAGTAATCTACATTGATATACACAGAGAATATGATCAATTTAGGTCATTTAAAAGCAACTGACAGATCTCTCAGTTGTGTATTGATGTTATCGCCAGAGCTTTTGCAAAGGGTCATACGGACGCCTGGTAAATCTTGTTTAGTGTCAAATGATCCACTGACAGGCGCTGCATTGACTCATAATAGCCTTGTGTTATGCTTTCGCATTGCCAACACTGATTACCAGACTACCAGAGAGGAATCCTGTTTCTGTCAGGCCCAATTACACTATCATGCATGCACACACACACACACACAGGCGCAGAGGTCATTAGAGGCAATGGGCTACAGGCTGAGAGGGGCTGGCTGGTTGATGGCGGTAGTAAAGTAATACTGTGGGTTGCAGGGCTTTCTCTTTAATCTGACGACCACAAGGTTTGTTAACTCTGTGGGGCGTTCTGGGTATCGTCACTTCTGTGCGACAGGGGGATAAAATCAAACAAACACAGTACCCGCAAGGTATTTCTGGACAACGGCGAAAGCTTCTTTATTGAAGAAAAGGTTGCACAGAAGTTTGCCGTCCTTCTTGGACATCCTACATTAGCCGCGTACCCACCAGGACTTTTTCAGTCTGAGGCTTTTTTTTTTGCTCCGCCCACGCGTTAGCTCCCAGTCGTCGCGTACGCACCACAGGGAAGTCAGCTCAGAAAAGTACCACCTCTGCTGGAGGACGTTCTGAGCTGCTGGAAAGAGTCCTGAGGGGCGGATCCTGGGCGGATCTTCTCTCCAAACCACACCCACAAAACCTCCTAGTGGGCAAAGTACCCCTGGTGGGTACACGGCTATAGTTGCTCTTTGTTTAACGTGTCACATTCATATTTGTAATTTAAATTATTAGCAGGCTACCCTGTGTAGGGCTGCTAGGATGTCACGACTTAAACCCCACCCTACCATAAGGGTACTGTCTGCGGTGGAAACGCAAGCCGCACCTAAGCCGTACTACACCTAATCGCACCTAATCGTACTGCACCTAACCGCACTGCTCAGTGTAAACCGAGCACTCATAGCAATATCTAAGAAGAAAATACATGTATCCAATATACAATGTCCCATAAGTATTCTCTCCTTGTGAGTGAGACTAATTGCTGGGAGACCACCTTTCCTTTTTAACCACCTTTCACCTGGTTAAAAAACATTTATCTGAGATACTTGAACAACTATTTTTGAACATTATCAGATTAAACTATTTCTTTTTTTGATGGTCTTTCTCTCTTTCACCCCCCCCCCTTATCTAAGGACGGTTTTCCATTTGATACTTTCATAATACAGCAAAGATTGAGAGGAAGGGCAAAAAAACAATACTAAGAAAGAAAGAAAGAGAGAGTGAAGAATGAATGGAAGAGGAAAAAATAGGATGAGGAAAAAAGAAAGAACAAAAGAAGCTCAGGCAGGCTTAATTATGGGCCTGTGTTGGGGAACGTTCCGGATCTCTCCATAGCCATCAAGTGTGCGTCGGCAAACAGGGGAAACCTAAAATGCAGCTGAAATCAGCTCAGAGAAAGCAATTCTGGTGTCAGGTTGGCCGTTTGAAAGAGTATCAGTGTTTTGCCGTGTGTGACGCTCCTTTCCCGAGGCTAGTTTTGCCTCCATCAACGTTACCGTATGACACTTGGTCATCTGAAAGAAAGAACCACACTTTATCTTACACACTTTACCACAGCATTAGCCTACTGAATGCCACAGATATATTATAAGCATTAAACTGAATGCAACATAAATATTTGTTTTTGCACATTTGCAACGTTCAAAAGTTCAGGGAAAACTGAACTTAGCCTAGCCTAGCCTTTAGAGAGTGTGTTGTTTCTGCATATTAGTGTTGTTAAGGGCCAATAAAGCTCATTATCATGCGTAAGTCACCATGTGTGGACACATTTGTATTAGTCACATGTTCCTATACCCCCCTCAATCTGGTCACGCTAATTTATGAGATCAGACCCCAGTTATGAAGGTATTATTGTAGCAAAAGTCTTTAGCATGCGTACACTAAAGTGACAAATGTGTAACAGTACATTTAAACTCAAATGTTTTTTCCACCATTGTAAACACAAAATAGGGGCTATGAGATCACAAGTCCTTTGTTACAGGTGCACAAATGATATCCTGTGCATCACAACTTCAAAAAGTCATGCACTTGACACTTTTGCTACAATCATTGCAGATGCAGTTGGTGCAAAACACATTCACACACACTGTGTTTCATAATCTGAGAACATGCACAAAGTGTGTGCATTCGTCAACCCAAATGTGAACTAATGCATCAGAAGTTGTGAGTCTGTGAAATACTTCCTCACAAATTAAATGATATAGATGTCTATGTTCAATGAGCATTTTAATGAGCGAGCACAAGTCCATCGATACAACTGCTCAAATCTGCTGCTACGAGTATCAGCTAGGGCTGCTCGATTATGGCAAAAATCATAATCACAAATATTTTGGTCAATATTGAGATCACGATTATTTTCACGATTTAACACGATTACTCATTGATTTTTTAAAACATGCATTTATTGAACTTGTCTTTTTAATAGTGGATTTCCTTTAAATGTAAGTATAATACAACTGAAAAACAAAAACAAAATGTAAAAAAAAAGTTTTCTTTTTACATATAAATAATAATAATAATAATATATAATAATAATAATAATAATAATAATAATAATAATAATAATAATAATACAATAATAAATAAGATCAACTATGTTGTAGTGCACTTCCACCTACTGAGTGTGACTTCCTTTATTATACAGGAATTTGCTGTTGGTGTATTAGCCTAGGACAACACGTTCGCCAGATTGTTCATCTAAATAGCCCTATGTTTTTTACTAGGGGTGCAACGGATTACAAAACTCGCGGTTTGGATCGTGTCACGGTTTTTGAGTCACAGGTCGGATCATTTTCGGATCAACAACAACAAAAAAGATAACAAGACAAATAAAAATAAAATCTTGTGTAAAAACAAAAATGAAGTGAGAAATTAGGTAATAATCCTGCTTCCTTTAAGCATAGTAAATATTTAAACATGGATAGTAAATAAAATAGAAATAGCTTATGTCCACATGAAATAAAAACTTAACTCAATATGTCCATCCAATGTATAAATAAAATATTTTAAAACAAAATAAAGTGCAATCTGAGGCATTACTAGTATTATTCTTTTTAACATGGATAGTAAATAAAATAAAAAACCTGTGTCCAAAGGAAGAACAGCAGACCTGGATTTACAACTTTAAATTCTTTTAAAAAAAAGATGAGGATGTCTGGGGAGAGTGTAGAGTCTACACTCTCCCCAGACAATGCAGACAACATCAAGTATCGTAGCGAAATACAGTTTCTGTCATGTTTTATTTGGCATTAAGCAAATCCATTGATTTCTGTTGGAAAACTCATTGCTCGTTGACTGGAAACGGAAAGGGGGGCTGGTTGTAGTCTTTTCGCTCGGTTCTAGCCCTACTGTTGAGACGGAGCGACCGAGCGAAAAGACTACAACCAAACATTAACAACCCCCTTTCCATTTCCAGTTCCCGTTTCAATGGGATTTACAAAATGCCAAATAATACACGACAGAATCTGTATTTCGCTACGATACTTGATTTGGAACATCAACGAACACCACTCAGTGAGTTGCACATTTCTGAAAACAAACGTTTAGGGTTGTTTTAAGGACAAGGTTGTGAATGCCTGGGGTGTTCACAAACTCAGGGGCAATTCTAAATGAGCCCAATACCAGAGACAGGACCAATAGTCAACAAGTCAACACTCTATTTCATCCTAGACAACCCAGAAAGGGGGCGCAATGTGCTATATACCAGAATCCAATCCGATCCGCAGATCACTTGCGTCCAGAACCATGAGGGTTGATCCATTGCACCACTAGAAATGACTTTATGTAAGGTCTATGTTCTTGCAGTACTCAGTGTTGACTTGGTTCTAAAAATACAATATGATTGTAAATTATATCACATCAAAATGTGATGTTTTTGCAATTCTAGCCTGCATAGCATGCATATGAAGGGCAGCCTCACCCCCCTACGCGATTCACGTGAATGACCCAATTGACCAAGAAAACGGCGATTGTCGCCAAAAAGCGACAAGTTTGCAGGTATGATGAACAAAGGGCAACAACGTAGGACGTCAGAGAAGGACGGCAAACTTTTGCGCGACATTTTCTTCAATACACTAAGCTTTCGCTGTTGTCCAGAAATACCTTGTGGGTACTGTGTTTGTTTGTTATTATCCCCCTGTCTCACGGAAGTGCCGATTCTGTCGACCAATCAACGGATGGCGTGTGTAGTTCAAACTTGCCGGCAGTGCCTGGCACCCTTTCAGGCGTCTCAGTACCCCAACGGAGTACTGCGAGATGAGTACGGCTCACGCCCACTTTTTGGCGTTGGAAACACGACCTGTACCGCACCTTTGCGGACTGAACCGACCCGCACCCTCCGGTGGAAATGCGCCATTACATGTCCTTCAATGTATTTTAATGGTCGCCATAATATATAATATATAAGTTCAGAAATGTTTCGGATACTGCGCCACCTGTGTGAAGTTGCCCTCCCCACCCATACCCCCCAAATCATTCGAAAATAGTTTGGATCCCATAGTCAACATTCGTTCATTCATTCAACTCATTGATGACCAACATTTAGAAAAAACATGTACTTTTAATTCAGCTTTGTGTGAACGGGGTGAAATTGAAGCACGGGATGCATGCGCATGCACTAGATGCATGCGCGCACAAATTAATGAACGAATGTTGAATATGGGATCCAAACTATTTTCGAATGATTTGGGGGTATGGGCAACTTCACACAGGCGGGGCAGTATCCGAGACATTTCTGAACTTATATATTATTATATATTATGGCGACCATTAAAATACATTGAAGGACACTTGCAGCATGTTAATGCAATAATTTTGGGGGAATTCAGTTAAACTAAGTAATTTAATTTAACATAATGTGTCCCCGGCCGTGGTAGCGTGCATACATCCAGCGCATGCATCCCCTGCATTCGCACTTCGATTTCACCCCGTTCACCCAAGGCTTTTTCTAAATGTTGGTCATCAACGAGTTGAATGAATGAACAAATGTTGAATATGGGAATGTGGCAACTTCACACAGGCAGCGCAGTATCCGAGACATTTCTGAACTTATATAGGCCTATTAGATATTATTATATATTATGGTGACCATTAAAATACACTGAAGGACAACTTGTGGCATGTTAATGCAATAATTTGGGGGGAATTCAGTTGAACTAAGTAATTTAATTTGACATGATGTAAGATACCCTCCTCATACCCTTTCATTGGTTTTGTTCTGGTTTGGTTCTGTGTCATACGGATACAAATCACTTTTGCTACACTTATACCACCTAGACATGGTATAAGTGTAGCAAAAGTGATTTGTATATGTTTGCACAATACATTTGCGACACGTATCTGCAAGAAAAAACAGCTGGGACTCAGCAGCAGATTAGAGCAGTTGTATTGATGAACTTGTGCTCGCTCATTAAAATGCTCATTGAACATAGCGATCTATATTGTTTAATTTGTGAGGAAATATTTCACAGATGTGCAATGTTCTGATGCATTAGTTCACATTTGGGTTTACGAATGCACAAATTTTGTGCATGTTCTCAGATTATGAAACACGGGTGTGAATGTGTTTTGCACATTCTGACATTCTCACATTCTGAACTGCACTGCAATGATTGTAGCAAAAGTGCATTACTTTTTTTACATTTACTGTTACACATTGGTGACTTCAGTGTACACATGCAAAATAAATACAAATTCAAATTTACTGTTACACATGTGACTTTAGTGTACTAATGCTAAAGACTTTTGCTACAATAATACCTTCATACCCTGTCCCCAGCCCAACCAAACCCCCACCTACTGACTGGGAGAAGCTGAATCTTACAGTTTGTGATTTCTTTTTGGTGTTGTTTTGTTATGTAGTTCTATTTTATAGTGATTTGTTTTTCTATTTTTAGTTGGATATTGGATGTGAACTAATTGTATTTCTAAAATAAATGTTCTATTAAAGAAAAGATGCAAAAATATCTCATTATGTATGTTATAAAGTGGTTTAAGAAATTGGCAATTGGAATTGCTAAAATCTGTATCAGCAGGTCAAACTTCGGAAATCGGAATCGGCCCAGAAAATGGAAATTGGTGCATCCCTGGTTGCTTGCAACTATATTTGTTAGTTATTTCAATTTGAGACACTTCGATCTTTGATTACAAAAAGATGGAGTAACAATAAAAATTCTTTGCGGGAGCAATTTCGGAACATTTGGAATTCATATCTTAATGCCAAGTCAGAGGAATTGGTTCGTTTTTTGGTATTTTTTTCTCTTTTAAACGTAAAAGTACTAGGTGTGAGAAACTTAAGTCCAAATATATGAGAAAGGATACAAATGTAAAAATATACACAATACAAATAGAATATATTTATAAAAATAAGATAGCAGCAAAGACAGCTTACAACAACATGTGACATTTTAGTAACCTTTCATTTTCTATCTTGTGGCTATGTGTGTTTTTTTCACTAAAATCTTGTATTGTTCAGCCATTCACGGTGGCTTATCGGTATTGGGAGATATTTGTGTGTAAGTGCACCCTCTACTGGATAGTGGTGGCTATAGACTGGATTTCATGTTCTTTTCTCAGTCCACATTTTGATTGACTTAAGAGTATGTGTAGCAGCAGTCATGTTAATTTGAAATATACTTGTTACTTTAGTTTTAGCGCACATTTTAGCTTGTACATGTACATTTCTTGATTAGTACATACATTTAGTCCTGTTGTGTTGAAAACGTTGCTGTTTTGAGAGCTTAAGAGAGAGCTAACATAGTTAACCTTGTGTTTTGTTTCGTTGTATGCTAGCGCTCGCCATTCTATCTTCACGTTATATAGGCCACATGTTTCAGTTGTCCTTTTTTCTTATGTTAGGCTGATTCTCTTTGAAGATAGAATGTTACACAGGTATGGACTCCCAATATGAGGTTTATAATATAAGGTGTTCATTTGAACGTTTTCTTGTATTGTACAATGTTTTATGGCACTGAACATCCCAGATGTATTTTATTCTCTTTATTTTTTACTATTAGATAGGAGTCCGCATTTTGATTGACTAAGAGAGGCTGATTCTCATTGAAGATGGAATTCTGAATGTGTGCTCTCTGTGATGTTACACTGAATAAAGTGCCTAAAACAGGGTTTCTCAACGGGGGCGGTACCGCCCCCTGGGGGGCGTTCGTACAACCTAGGGGGGCACTGGGAACGTGAGAGGTTTTTTTTATTTTATTTTTCATGAAAAATATATCATTTTCATAGTTTTCATAGTTATAATTTTTGGTACAAAAATAGGCTACCTGAAATAAATAGGCTATTTTCATTCATGGGTTTCTAACCCCTCTACCGTCCCAGCTACATTTTACTGTTTATCTGTGCTCCGTGGTCATACAGCGCGGTCTTGCACACACCCGGACTCACGCTATGTTTTTTGTTTTTTGTTTTTTGTTTCATAGCCCGTTTTCCTCCTTCCGCTCGCTGTTCTGTTCCGGCTGCTCTGAGCGCAGTCTCCAGAAAAGACCGTTGTTCAAATACAAATATATATAGGCCTAAATAGGCCTCCGCGCGCGATCTGTTTCTTAATTGGTTTGATAGTTAACTGTCACCTGATTATTCACGCTATGTGCGTATGTTGTTCACGTGAGTGCCTTGATTTTTGTCAATGATAAAATGACACGTCTTGTTGCCTACATTTAATGTTGCTATTGATTTTTCATTACAACCAATGCTGATGTAGTAGTGTTTTTTTTTAATCCAACCAGCCTCCTATTGCTTCTAACAGTGGGCTAAATCTGCTTAATAATAAAACAGGCTCATATAGGGACATTTTCTTATAATTCCAGAAGAAACCAAAACAGCACAGAAATGGGCTAGTTTTTTATAGTAATATAGCATGAGTGTGAGTGGGGTTGGTAATGGATATAGCCTACCCACGGGTGTAGTTAAA
>OMLJ01113908.1:0-13712 GCA_900302595.1 Gadiculus argenteus
CCCGGTGTTTGCTTTACTGCAAGGAATTCATTTGTCAAACATTAAAGAGAAATGTAAAATATGGCATAACAATGTAGGATCCTAACTAAAAAAGCTTTTACAGATATAAATGTATTGTGCCCTCAACCTGACGTATTGCTATACTGTAATAATAGGTAGTAAACTTTTTTTCTTGTACATAATCTCAGCTGTATGACGTCATGTCGCGTCTCATTCATGTGAAACTACCCCCACTGGTCTTTCCTCACAGCCCATGGTTGAGTCATTGCTCATGGGGTGTGTCTCAATCCCAGCAGCCTTAGAGTTTTTGTTCCACTTAAACTCAGCTGCTGTTGCCTCTCTCCTTTCTTATCAGTGTTTCCCTGGGTGGCAAGCAGCACAAAGAGAGCCCGGTTCACCTGAAAACACCCACTCACTGTGAGTACAACAAGGACTCGGCAGAGTTTGTTAAGGCATAGAATAACTCTGTTAGCTTTGTGGGATTGTTGGGGCATGTTTCCACCTTCCTCACCACCTTCCTCAGATCCTTAACTTTGTAGTCAGTCGTTTCTACTTCTATCAGGGTTTGGTGTTCATTCTTAATCTATAACGTCCCTCTGTTTGTGCTCAGGCTCTTTTCAAACACCTTGAGCCAGAGACCGAGATGGCGGCCAACCTACAGAAGCTGGTGGCGGACAAGAAGGACACGGTGGAGACGGTCATGGAGGTGTTCGAGCAGGGCGCCGAGGTGGTGGCCAGCATGGCCGGCGACCTCTTCCCCATCTTCTCCCTGGCCGCGCCCTTGGTGAAGCTGGCGCTGGACAACGTGGAGAGCAAGGAGGCGGCCTTCATGACGGCCCAGTTCAAGAAGGTCCGGGAGCGCCTGGAGGTGGTGTCGGAGCAGATCCAGCGCATCAACGACGAGATCAAGAAGAGCGGGGTGGACGCCGCCTACTTCTCGGTGGAGGAGAACATCAGCAACCAGTTCAGGAAGTACATGGACATCCTCAACGCCAAGCCCAAGTTCCGCGAGGTGAAGAAGAAGACTTTCCTGGAGCACTTTGTCAAGTCGGGCGGGGACAAGAACCTCCACACCCTTTACAACGCCGTGACCGGGGACAACTTCTCAGGGGAGTCGGTGCTCGCGATCACGCTCAACTACAACGAGAAGAGCCGCAGGGTGATGGAGGACTTCTGCGCCAGGCTGAAGAAGCTCTTCTGCATCGGCATCATCGCCCTGATGGGCTTCACCGTCCTGAAGGACTTTGGCGACGAGGACGAGATCCTCAGCGACTGGCGCGAGAAGATGAAGACCGTTACGGGCAAGATGCACGCCGTCATTGAGGACTGCATCGTCAGCTTCCCCAAGCAAGCCGAGACGGACTGTCGCCGATTGGTCAGAGATCACTCTGACATGACCAACCAGCAGCTGGCAGACGCCCTCAAAGACCAGCTGAAGAACAAGTATGACTGGGTGTACTGGTCAGTGCGCATTTTCAAGACCCCAGGGGGCATGTTTGCCCCCAAGGTCTTCCACTGCCCGACCGGAAAGAGCCGCTTCAAGGTGTCCTGCTCGGACGAAAAGCTGAACGTCATGGTGTCCTACAGCGCCTCGCCAGAACCCATCGACAAGGTCCGCATCCAGGCACTCATCCTGCAACAGAAGAAAAACTCAGTGGTGGGCGTGGCGGAGATGCTCTTTGAGACCCTGCCCGGTTCCTCCATGGTCCACACGGTGAAGACCTCCAAAGATCTGGCCTGCTCCTGGAGCTTCACTCCGGAGCTGCACTACTGGGATGAGCACGATAAGTTGTTTGTGTGCGTTCACTCCGCGTGATGCACTTAAACACGAGGGGGTACGCCATAGGTCACAGGTTCATGGCCTGCCTGAGCCCAATGAGTTTTGCACACACTCTGACATTGCCAAAGACGATCACTGCTTTATGATACAGCCGTTTTGTGCGTTTGAGGTTAACACGTTTGTTGTCTTTCTACATGTATTGCAAACAAGCACACTATATTGCCTTGACTCAATAATGTCCATCTCAGCTACAGGGATTTCATACTCAAGCTAGATGCTGCCACATCAAAATGCTTAATCAAAAACAATATTTCAGAAATTTTACTTAAAATACAAACTATAAATTCTGAAAGACCCAGATGAATATTGTTTGAGTAATGATACAATCTTTCTACCATAATATATTGGTAATTGCCATGTAAGGTTATTGAATGTTGCTCTTGAAGTTTCACTTCAGCAAAGTCGTTACACTAGACTGGAGGAGTAAGTGTTGTTTTACAGGGGAGAGGACATGCCAGCAAATCATCCATCATCTTTATGCAATCACTCAGTTGTATATCTTGCTCGCCTGATCTGGTGGTGCCCTGTGTATCTGTGTGGGGACATGCCCAGGCTGACATCTGGGCCATAGTTCCTGAAACAGAAACTGCAACCCATAAACTTATTTTTAAGGCCTCCAAACTGTTATGGCATTCATTGCCGAAATCTTGCAGTAACTTTGCACTGTGTTTGGTGTTGGTCATTTAAATATAACCCGGGTGGGAAGAAAAATACATATACATATAAACATTTTTGTCTCAAATGTGCTATTAATTTGTATTGTATTTGTTGTTTTTCTATACGCTTTTAAAGTTTTATAATCACTAAACCCATTCCCAGTCTGAATTACTTTTTTCTGTATGGTAATATTGATATTTTCATAAAGAGAAAGCAAAGCAATATTAATTAAGTATACCTGTTTCTGAATGATTTATTTTTAGACAACAGATAATCAACGAGGATGTGTAACCATTTAGCCTGACAGAAACCGTCCAAATAAACCCAATGTACAAACCATTCTGTAGTCCTTGCAGATGTTCATTATATTTTTTCTTATAAACTATAAACACACATTTACAAACATATACAAAAAAGAAAGCGGTGTAAAAATGTATTTAGAAAATAAAAATGTATTTTCAACTGCAAATATCAACAGCTTTTCATTTCCTACGGTACTAAATATGAATCACAAAGTCTTTTTTAATCCCATGCTGTTTGAATTCCAGATGAAGGAGAGGGTTCACTGTCTCTTTAAGAGACGCTTTCTTCAGCTCACCTTGCGAGGAGGCTTCAAGTTAAGCGTTTGAGGCCGAACCACCAGTGGGTCGAACCAATCAGCGTCCTATGAGGAACCATGTGATACACGGTGATAGACAGGTGGTTCATCCAATCACAAAGTATTTTCTGAAAGGGCCCGCCCCAATCCAGTCTCCAAGGACGTCCTCTCAGAAAGATCTATTAAATAAACCATCCTCCACTCATCTGCGTTAACCTCCATAAATCAACATAGAGGCTAGCGGTTATGGTGAATCATGCATCATGGTGCTTTGTTAACTGAGGGAAACAAATTCAACTGACGCTAAAGAGGAAAGTAGTGCTCCAGCCTGTTGGTCTGGAAAGGCCAGTGTGTGATTATGTGGTTGTTGCCTCTGTAATTCTCTTCTATTTTGGGTGTCGCAAATCTTTCTTTCTGTTTCACCACCGGAATGAACCAACGAACAAGTGCAGAGAAAATAGAAACTGCGTCTTCATAGTTATTTTTAATTCAGTTTGTTTCCTGATAAGTCATTTGGCGACAAGGACGAACACCCAAAGATTTATTTGTCATTCATTCATTTATCTTTTATTTTTTTCCTCATCCTCATCTTCATCCGCTTATCCGGGGTCGGGTCGCGGGGGCAGCAGCTCAAGCAGGGGGCCCCAGACTTCCCTTTCCTGAGCCACTTTTTATTTCACATTTCACTTTTATTTTTTTTCTGTTCCGGAAATATGTAAAGTTATAAGTTTATAAACAAAAGTTTAAGTAGTGTGTGACGGATTAAGGTTAAGTTTCATTGTACTTCACAATCATATTGTGACATCTGGATCCTGACAGATGGCCTTGCATGTCCTTCATCTCTCAGCTCCCATCCAGTTAATAACGTTTGGAGCAGAACAGGCCAAGTGGTTACTATGGCAACGGTAGGTATGATGCATTGAAATGGAGTCAAATCAAATTTACTAATAGGGAGCTTTTTTGCAAATTTCAGCCTCTCTGTCCTTGACCGAGGAATCAAAGGGACTGTAATCTGCTTTCACATAGTGCAATGAGTGCATGTGTGTCTGTGTGAGTGCATGTGTGTGTTATTTCCTTGCCCATAGGCAGAAGTCTCCTCTTGCGCTCTGGTTTTCATCTCTTAACATTCTCCATTCAATGAAAACATTGCATGTCTCATTCTTTTTTTTTTTGAAATTCACCAAAAATAGTATACTGGTGTTGTGGAGTTAGAAATGTCATTTTTACACAATCCCTGATCATTTAATTAATTAAACTGAACCATCTTCACGTACCACTTTAGTCAGTTTAGATTTGGTGTTTCAGTGGGTGTGTCTATGTAGATGTGAGGTGGTGATTTTCCCAGGATGCATTGCTCTCCTCCAGTAAGACTATGATAACAGAGTGCTGTGTTGTGCTGATAATACCCTCACATCACAGACTGTCATCCCATTACTGCCTGACCTTCACTTTATTCCCTTTCTATTATTTTGTTCCAATGCCTCGAAAAAATGGGTTTAATGTATTAGCAGGAACCTCTTATTCTCGTTCTAAATAACAGTTTACATTTCATATAATGTATCTCACAACAACACATTAAGCCAACAATCTGTCCATCTAGTGCGGGGGTACAGCCTGCAGGATCGGCCAATATACTGTTTCAAACTGCACCAACAACATCAGAGTGGGCCTACGAAAAACACTCAAGAAAAGCAGGTATGTCAACTTGATTATTGAATATAATTTTTGTATGTGGAGTTTGTGTGTTTGAGAGCTGGTTTAAGCAGCCTCTCCCGGTCCGAGCCAGACTCACTCCTCTGGGTGAGGCTGCACACCTGTTGGGCATGACCTAATCAAGACATACACGATAAACCGTCCATCACCAGACACGCTCAAGGGACAGCGCTTAGGCATGTTCGCATTTAACACCTCCTCTGGCTGGAACATCTTGCCAGCTGGCCAGTAAACTGGTTTGCACCACTAAGGTTGTGTGTGGAAGGCTCCACTGCTACTTAAAGCAGTAAATCCCAAAATAACCTGGGCAGTGCTGGACGTCACACGAGGCAGCTAGACCCCTAATCACACATATCAGGCTTCAGAGAAACAGAAAGTCAGGCGGGCAGGGGCTTTCACTTTCATTTGACCAATCATGTCGCTGGAGGCGGGGCCCCAGAGCGTGATGTTTGGTGAACATCTACTCGGCCAGCAGCAGTAACTGCCCGTAGCAAGTGAGGTCATCGAGATAAATGTGGTCACCCCTTACCCCCCCAAAAAAACTGAAATCCCCTTAACTGAAGCCGCAACCCTGAATACACCTATTCAAAATCCCTTATGAAAGCTTCATTGACTCATGCAAATGACTTTTCTCTGGAATGTCTCCATGACTGGAACAGGAAGCCAGCTGCTACTCCCCCCCCCCTTGCAGTCCTGGTTTCCGGCTCAGGTTCACTACACTTCTCCCTGCAGCATCTTTGCTGTAACAGAGTACTATACCCCTAACCATTCAGGAGATTAAGAAACACTGTGACTGTGTCTCTGTGAAAGAAGAAATGTTGATTCAGAACAAAACATTTTTCAGAGGTTTTTCAGAGAAACCCAACGTGCCTTTAGTGTGCACACAGCAAGTAGCAGTTCAAAAGTAATATCATAGATAAACATATACTTTATCATATTTATATATACTTGATTTATATATATATTTACATGATTTTTCATTTTGATATATTTAATATTTCTCTTGTGGCTCAAAGCATCCTCAGACCTCCTTCACAGCATCTCAGCGTTAACAGGTCACGTGACCCCACCCTCCTAGAACCTTCCACCTCCTGAAGATGTCCTCCCTCTGCCCAGCGACAGACTGAGTGCGGTTCAGACCCAGTGTGAGCGTGCTCAGGTTGAGGGTGGGGTCGAGGAGGAGGGCGTGTGAGCAGCACAATGTATCTTTATGGTGAGGACCACCATTTTGTGTCCGCGTGATGTTTTTCCTGCGTTCCTGAGGCGGTCACCTGATGGTTCGGACTCAGTGTGAGGGCTGTGTGGACAAATCTTTTTCACGGGAGAGTTAATGTGTCGTGATTAAAAACATGTCTTCGCCAATTCCTCGGTTTGGGCGGTCAGCCTTTTTTTTAGTGCCACCTCCATCATGTGGGGAGAGGTGGGGCGAGGAGACACAGCAGGCCTCTATCACGCCTCTGTCTCCGGCCGGGCACCCAGAAGGGATCGGATGTTCTCCACCGGATAAGAAGTCTTTTTTCGTCCGGCTCCAATAAGGAAGGATTTGCTCTATAGACCTCTGAAGAATAAGTCCCGCCTCCGAGGCTCCGGTTCCCTCGGTCAAATGTCTATTGGAAATAACATGGGGTTTATGAATGATCGTACATAACAAACTCTGTAGCTTTTACTTCTCCACCACCTACAGAGTTTGTTATGTACGATCATTCATAAACTCCGCAGCCTCGGAGGCGGGACTTATTCTTCAGAGGTCTATGGTGGCCTGCAGCGTCCAACGACTTTACACCGCTGACATAGAATTACATTGAAGCAAAGCTATTCAAACATCCTTCCATCCACCCACCAATCCATCCATCCTTCTCACCGTCAATCGCCTCATCCATCTATTCATCCAGCCATCTTGCTTCCATCCACCTATTCAAACATTCATTCATCTATCCTTCCATCCATCCACCCCTTCATCCATCTTCATACTTCTATGTAACAATCCATCCATCCAGATATACTTCTATGTAACCTCCATCTATACTTCTATGTAAAAATCCATCCAGCTATACTTCTGTGTAACCATCCATCCATCTAGACGGCTATTTAAAAATAATCTTACTATTTAATCCAAACATGGAAATATGACCATCGATATTTGTATTCTGGGGAATTGGAAAAGAGATGTTTTTAATCACAAGACATTTAATGTCCACACAGCCTGGCTCTGAGTCAAACAGGTCAGATGACCCCATCAGGAACACAGGAAATCATCACAGGCCACAGACGATGCATTAGTGCCCGCCCACCTACCGACCCACCCTAGAGCTGACCTCACCCACGCTGGATGGGAACCACGCTCAGTCTGTCGCTGGGCGGAGGGAGGACCTCTCTAGAAGGTGGAAGGTTCTAGAATTCTTGTGGGTCTGGTCACATGACCCGATAACCCTGAGATGTTGTTAAGGAGGTCTGAGGATACTTTGATCCACAAGAAAAATATGAAATATATCAATATTATAAATTATGTATCGTTTAATAAGTAATTTGATTCCTATCATTTGCTATTTAGTGGTATAGTGTGAGAAAAGGGAATCATCAGATATGATACATCATTTATAATATTGATATATTTCATATTTCTCTTATATGTAGATCTTATATGTTGATATTATATGTAGATATTTATATTTATGCATGTTAAATATGAAATATGATGCATCATAACTTGAATATGATGGAAGGCTGTATCATATGCATTGCTTTGGTGTGAGCTAGCTTTAAACCCATAATGCAATGGCTGGGGACTCAAGCTTCAATTTCCTTTGATGGCTAACTAGAAACACATGGGCAGAACGCATTGGCATTTACGACCATAGACTTCAAACAACTCATTTCCCCTGCCCACTCCTTGCCCCTGCAGTTCAGCTATTTACCCATGATACACCTGTCCTCAGCTGCCCCTTGTTTACATACCAGCGGTGCAAGTCCCAAGGTCTCTGGAAGATAGAATGGTTCAACGTGTCCTTCTGCAAAAGTCAGGAACCGTAAGACAGGCCCAAATCATCTTGTTGACTTGACTTTAGTTGAAGATTTGTGTTTGTGTGTGTGTCTGTCTGTATGTGTGTGCGTGTGTGCTATGTGTGTGTTGTGTGTGTCTGAGTGTGCGTGTATGTGTGTGTGCTATAAACAGAGACTGAGTCAGACGCTGCCACGTGTTGAAAGCCTCTTCCTCAATGGTTTCCAGGAGACCAATGAAAACTGAATCATCATTCCCTTGACCTCAACCCCGCGATTACAGCAGGACAGGAAGACCGGGAACAGGACGGACACCCCAGTAGGGGGTTTTGCAAACTTTTCAAGGACTTGTGTTCTGATAGAGATGTTGTTCTAGAGGAAATTATGATATCTACCCTTTAAATAATGTTTATGCATTGTAATTTGATTTGATTTGATTTAATTTGATAGTGAAGTGTAGTGTGAGAAAATGGAATCCTGATTTTAAAAAGGGACTGATTAGTTACACAAAGTGAATGATTTAAAAATATATATTTAAGCACTACCTTTAATTGGATTGGATTGGATTGTATCCTGGGTTTTCACTGCTGCTGTGCTGTAACACATCTCCCCTCTGGGGGATTAATACAGTTTTATCTATTTATTGATCTATCTATCTACTGTATCTATCTATAGGTGTGTCTTTATGCCTTTGTGCAAGGTATTCGACCTGCGTTAACACGTTCAATCACTGGCGAAGTGGCTGAATACATGTTCAACTTGTTTTGCAAATTGTTACTATAGGCCTACATCCGTGACACGTGCACAGGTGTTTTGTGGTTCTGTTGAAGGTTGCCCAATCCCCCGAGGGGAATTCACCGGAATCGTCAGGTGCTTTGTTATTTTTAACTGTCTATCAACATATTCCTCAATGGATTCCAGGAGAGACAATTAACTGATTTCATCATCACTCACTCAACCTCAAAGCCAGAAAAACAGGACAGACACCCCGGTATAGCCAGAGAGGACACTTTTAGCTCACATGATGACTAAAATACTAATATAATTTGTATTGGGAGCCATGTCCAGCACAGACCATTACTACCTTTATGTTTTTAATGCGGTTCATAACGTTGGAATAGCCTCAGCTTGGGTCTGGTGATGTGCGTACAAACTGAATGAGGGGTGTCAAAAGGGTGAGGAGTTCTGCTTCTTCAGAGTTTTCAATCGAGCCCAAAAGTTGAATGACCCAAAAGCTGAATTTTTTGGGTGACCCCCCCCCTCAACAAAGAATATTATGACATGACCCCCCCCCCATTTTCCTCTGGTGGCCCATTCCATAAATAACAAACAGTCCCTAAGTTAACCCCGCCTTTAAGCACCTGAAGCTGATTGGGCTGATTTGGCCGTCCGGCAGCCATCTTGTTGCAGGTGACAGGTTTCTTAGGAACTTTAATTCATCGTGAGGAGAGAGAAATGTCTACAAAGTTTCGTGGCCGTATTGGCTTCTGGAGGCTATATTATTTTGTGTACAGACTCCACTTCTAATCAGATGAAAGAAAGTGGTCTATTATAGATGGATCTACTAAATGATTTTCATCTAAGTAAAAAAATAAACTAGGATCCTTAATACTCTTTAGTGTTTTTCACCAAATCAAATGGTGGAAAAACTATCAAGACGGAAGTCATTGCTTCTTGACGCAAAGTTGTTCACCATGAGGAGACATATGACCGTCGTGACTATAAGGAGAAATGCTTCTGCTAAGTTTGTCTTTTTGGAAGATCGCTATTCTCCCTGTACAGCCCTCTAAAGCTTCATAAAAAAACAACACTGGGTTTGGCATTATAATTACAATTAGATAATTGGTATAATAAAATAACAGAATAATAATACAACTAACAATAGTATTTCCGTGTATTTCTGCTGAACATTGCCCTAGGGGAGGGAAGGAGGGAGCCAGGTGTTTTGTTCTTGATAACTGTTTTGAAGTTATGTTTCATTGGAACAAGGAACTTGCTCTGCAATTCGGAATATTGTGGATCAACCATTAATTGTCATTCAGTCAGAGAGTCAAATCAGTACGACAATCAGCCAGAGTTCACTGGCCAATATACAGTGAACTATATGGACTCAATAAAAGACAGAGCTTGTCTTTTACCTTATCTCAATAAAAGACAGACCTTGTCTTTTATTGACATTCTTAGGTTTAAAGGTCCTTGAATAAAGCACAATCATCTGTAAAATGCAAAATGTCAGCAAAGGGTTGTTTCATTTTATTGACCTATTATGCAAATGTGTGTTGACGCATTTCTGTCCATACGTTGTACCCCCTTAACTGACGAATCTCATTATACAACGTGAACAACAGCATATTAACTATACTACATGCACAAACCGTTTAACATAGACCTAGTTACTAAATCTAAAACGTTTTAGTGGTGCTTGTTCAGCTGCTACTTAGCGAGATAGTGAATGTTATCAGCACCATCTAGTGGAGATAAGTATGAAACACGGTCTTCTCCAAATAATGTATTTGCTCGTTTGGGATACCTACATGAATAATGTAGCAGGCCTATCAGAACAAATCTTGAAACGCGGAAAATAAATCGTTTAGACATAAAAGTATAAACTTTGCAAGATGCAGAATGTAGATCATGCCCACATCAAGCCTATCAAGCCTTTTTCAAATAGCCTTCATCTCCTAGTAAAAAAAAGAACATATACTTTAGATTCACTGTGTTCCAAGCAGTGCGTTTGTTGAATCTAGTGATGTGCGTTTGGTTGTGTTCCTCCTATTCCCCTGCATTTGGTCAATACGCTCACCTAATCTCGGAATAGCAGAACGCAGCATCACGTACCATCCTCTCTGTCGTGGTCGTTTCCATGGTTACGTTCTCGGGACAAATAAAGCTTTAGTTGTAATTGTAACGTTGACCGCAGGGGGGCAGTAGACTACCGAAAGTCAGACCGTTAGGTCTCCCAGTGCAGGACCAGTAAATTGCAGCGCACGCACGAACGTACGCACGAACATACACGCACACACATGCACTGCCAGTGCGTGTGTGTGCGTGTATGTTCGTGCGTACATCCACAAAGTCATTTTTGGGTGCAATCATTTAATTTACTCATGTTCAAAGTCATGTTCAAAAACCCCATTATGAAATTTATGTCACCAGTGTCGGTGAACGCTCCATGTTTAGAGGTCACCGCCTCTGTTGGTCTGTTGGTGTGACGTCACTTTTCACACTCCCTATCGGTATTTACATTCAGGGCATTAAGCAGATGCTTTTATCCTAAGAGACTTACAATAAGGTCATTTGTCAGAAGAAAGAGAAACAACAATAAATCAAGGATGTTCATAGAACCAAGTGCCAAGCACTAACCACCACTAGGTTAACCCATTCCCAGTATACAACACAGATAGCTAGGATAAGACGCTACATGATGCTACAAGTGCTATTTTTAAGGGGCCGGTATCGTGACGCGTGGGGTACGACCTCTGACCTTAACATCCACATCTGTATGCAGTGCAGACCGACCTCTCGCTGCGGGTCGATGCGGCTGATCTGAGGAAACAGATCAGGGTTTACAAGCTCGGGGAGAGCGGCCGATCGATCGCAGGGAGAGGCCGCTCCGAGGAGATCAATGCTCGTACTACAAACACAATGAAACCGTCTTCACCTCAATGGGAGAGAGGAAATCTAATTACCGCTGCCAACAGGGATTAGGGTTCCTTATGTGGTCCCCGGTCCCCACGCTGAACTCTTTCAACAACAGAAGAACAGAGGTTTGTGTTAGGCAGTGTGCTCTGAAGCCATCACCATACTGCCTCCATACTCCATGACCTTAAAAAAGGGGTACTTCACATTAAGCTTTGTATAAATAGAAACCCAGTAGTATTTTTGAATGATCGTGCATCCCTCCCTCATTTTTCCCTGAGAAGGGAAAGCTCTGCATTTCTTTCTGAAATTGAGTTTGCCAATGATGCAAAACTCGTAATTTTGGCGAACCAAAATGTGTAATTTTGCATCAAAGAAGTGCAGAGCTTTCCCTTCTCATGGAAAAATGAGGGAGGGATGCACAATCATTAAAAAATACTACTGGGTTTCTATTTATACAAAGCTTAATGCAAATCGGTGAAGTACCCCTTTAACCTCCAGGTCGTTGGTAGTCCTGTTTCAGATTCTCATACTGTAAAACTGTAAGATAGTGACCAACCAACCAGATGATGTTTTCTTGGAGCTCATAGACAACCAGTGATTCTCATACCTGGTTAAGGAACACATGTTAACCTAACTCGACCATCACCTGGTTAAGGACCACATGTTAACATAACTCCACCATCACCTGGTTAAGGACCACATGTTAACCTAACTCGACCATCACCTGGTTAAGGACCACATGTTAACCTAACTCGACCATCACCTGGTTAAGGACCACATGTTAGGTTAAGGACCACATTATTTTTTCATGGGTCTTATGTAACAATTCCATGCGTGTATGTATTCTTATTAATATTAACTATCATTCATGTATTCATGTTACTTCATCAATGAACATTACGTATTCACATGTTTTCATGTTCTGTGGTAATAGTAATAAATACTCTGTGTGAGAGAGGGAGAGAGGGGGGGAGAGGTAAAGAGAGAGAGGGAGAGGATGCGAGAACGAGAGAGAGAGAGAGAGAGAGAGAGGTAAACGATGCTGGAGAGAGCTCACGTTTTACTGAACGGATCAATACACAGATTACAACCTTAATTCACTAATGGTTCTGTGGAGGAACTATTTATAATTGGACTGAGAGTAGACCAAACTGTGGAGTATTCCGGTTCACCATATCTCCCCCCTGTCTGTCTCTCTGTCTGTCTGTCTGTCTGTCTGTCTGTCTGTCTGTCTGTCTGTCTGTCTGTCTGTCTGTCTGTCTCTAGCTGCTGATAGCACCCTGGTCACAGCGGTCTCCCCCCCCCCAACACGTTGTAGTTCTGACTAACTCACAGCGCTTGGACCAAACATAGTTGAAGCGGCTCTAAATGTAGTGTATGACCCACGCAGAAAACAGGGAACTCGTTCCTTTGTGATCGTCTTTTCTGAGCGCTTCTGCATATTTGTTGCTGACACACACGTAATACCCGGTGTGATAAAGAACTGCTGACTGTGTATCAAGCGATGTCCGTGCATACGTCTTCTCCTGCTATTCTTTTCCTCCTCTTCAGGGATCATCTCTCTCATGACGTCTTAGTGTTATTTAATAGTAAGGGGCCGTTACCCGTGGGTCACGACAGGGCCGTTCCTGACCAATTTGGCACCCTAGGCAAGATCTCTGCCGGCGCCCCCCCCCCCCACAAAATCTCCGTACACTCACACAGACACTGGGTAGCTTTTAGTCTTTGGACTTTATTTTAATAACCGCACAAAATATATGCTAAAATAAAAGTATTGCACAGTGCAATATGCATAAGGTTGCATTAATTCAACAAGTATGAATTACAATAATAAATAAAGGAAATAGCACAAAATATATTAAAAAATACAAACAAAAATAAGAAATTACAAATAGTAAAATAAGTAAGTGGTAACAGTGCACAAAATATTTACAGAAATTTTACAGAAACCTGTTGCTGTGCAATATGCATAATAATAAAAACTCAGTCAAGGAAACAAGTGGCAAATGACTGAGTCTGCACATTTGGAGTGGTCTAATGGCCTCAAATAGACTCTTGCCCAACTCAATTCTAGAGCCTTACTCTCCTTGCCTTTCTAGCAGCAAAGTTATCTATTACGTCATCATAAGACAGCTGCTTTGAGACCTCATGATTTACACTTATAATGGCAAGTCCACTAAGACGTTCTTGCCCCATAGTAGATCTCAGGTATGTTTTGATTAGTTTGAGCTTTGAGAAGCTCCTTTCAGCAGCAAAAAATAATTA
>OMLJ01113909.1:0-23575 GCA_900302595.1 Gadiculus argenteus
GAGCATAGTTCAAAAGCAATGTGAGCGGAGAGTTCCGTAGTGCCTGGAGGTGGTTACATATGCTGGTGTTACATATGCTTATTTGCCTTGCACATTAGAATATCCATGGATATCAATATCGATTTGATTTATTAGTTCTATTAACTTGTTTTTCACTAGTATTGGAATTAAAAAGGATTTGCACTTTTTTCCCAGGTTGAATCTCTGTCTTCAACATCCCTTCTGCTAAGCAACCTGCTTGGTGCTATTATTTCAGGCCCCAGCAAGTGGCCTGTAATAACCTACCAACACCTATAACGATACACCCTATAACATATATACTTTATTTGAATATTCAACAAAATGGAAAACAAAGCTGTTGGAAAAGAGAAATTCTTTATAGTCACTCGGGGGAAGTCGTGGAAAGGATTCTCCCGGGGATGCATCGGTCGTGTGGAGGAAGAGAGGCAGGATGGAGAGGTGATGGGGTTGATGTACACTGGCAGCAGCAACACAGGCGGCCCCAACAGTGGGGGCACTGTGAAGAAGGAAGACACGTACCCCCTTACCCGTCACCAGGCCCAGCTCCTGCTCTTTGTGCCCATAGCAAGTAAGCGTGTGGAGCTAATCTGCGACTCCCAGCTGTTCTCTGCCATCTGTGAGCTGTCCCAGCATGATATAGTGGTGGTGAAGTACAAGAAAGGGCACTTGCCAGCGCTGGTTAAAAACCTGATGAAGATTGGAAGAAAGGAGAATGCAGAGGACCTTCATATGCTCGGGTTCGAAGTGGAGTTTTTGGTATGGAAAAGTTCTCTTATGTGTTTTCTTTCGTCATTCAGTCCAGTGGCCGAGGAATTATTCTAGCATATTATGAAAAAAGTTATCGCTAACTATAAACAGTATTTACGTAACCGGTTGCCACCATTATAAAAAAAAAAAAAAAAAGTCAAGAAATGTCAATGCCGTAACAACAATGTATAGGACATGTTCTGGCAACTTGCTTCTACTCCAGCCATTAGTGTTTAATGTTGGTGTTTGACAAAGACATTATTTTGTTAATATGTAGCTTTCAATCAAAATATAATTGCATTCAATAGGTTGTGTTCGGATGAACCTCAGTTTTATAAGCAGCCCTGGAAGATACATTTTTGTTATTCAGTTGCTTTTTACTTCCAACCAGTCTCCCACAAATCAGACTTAAGTCTTTAGTCTATAGGCCGACATGCTCAAATCTGGGTGAACAGGGCGTTTCACTTTCTTAGCCTCATATTTGTTTTGACCAATTATTTCGGCAGAGGTCGGTACATAAGCGTGTAATTGGTAACACACAAACGGTCAGAAGTCGTAAACTGGAAAAATAAGTGAAATCAACACCATGTACAGTTGTCATTTTACAAATAGACTTATTCAAATCCCCTTTTGAAATCTTTATCCACTTCCCCTCAGGAAGTACTGGTAGCATAGTCAGACTTCTGGATCTGAGATTACCCTCTAATAGTGGAGCTGTTAAGCTCAACGATCTTGCTTTTAATGAAAGAAGCATGAAACTTTCAGGGTTTGTTCTTGATGACCTAAGCTTTAATTCAAGAGGTGGAGGTATTCTCAGTTTGACCTCTGAGGTCAGATAGAGGTCATTGACTGTAATATGTTGTGACACTACAGGTGAATGGGGTCAAAATTGTAAATAATAGATATCACCATGAAACTTTCTCAGTTGAATAGTAACATGTTATAACATGTTAAGCTAAGAAAAAAATGTATTCCAAGTTTTTTTGTATTTTATTGTTTAAATATGCAAAAGGGGCCTTATCTTATAAAAAAGATGCTAATTTGCATACATTTAAAAAAACGAAATCAGATTGTATGATAAAGCCAGGCTCAAAATATTTTTTTCTTTTTGTTATATAACATGGGAAAGGAATTACAGAGGGGTTTATGGACATCTACTTATGTTATCCTGTAATTCAGAATATACTGTCAATAACCTTAAAACAACAATTTTCAACATGTTTTTTAGAATAAAATGTGATATAAATCAGCCTAAAAATAATATATTTTAAAAATCCCCCTGTAAATGTCTTCATAATATAGCTAGGTCCAAGACTGAAAAGCTACAGTATATTATTATTATTATTATTATTATAGCCACATCGATGGTAAATATCAATCTTAAAATATTTTGATGCCTGATGTTGCCTTACGACTACTATTTTATGAAGTGGTTTGCTCCTCTTGGCGCCTAAACAAACACAAAGCCCTGCTGTTCAACCATGTGAACGTAGCCTTGTAGCACTCACAACAGCGCATCACAACAAACATTTGAAAGACAGACGGTCACTGTGCCGGTGGATAGCGATATCTTTTGCTATCCACCGGCATAATGTTATTTGTATATCCGGCCTTTGTTGAGCAGAAAAAGAAAACCTGGAAGGTTTTTAATTTGATAGTCTAAATAAAACCGGTTGTTGGTGATAACTTGTGGCGTTGAGTTAAAACTAAACACTTCGCTGTTTTTGTTTAAAATACCAATATCGTATATCGCCATTTGGTCCGAAAATACCAGGATATGAGTTTTGATCCATTTTGCCCAGCCCTAACTGTGTCTTTTCACGTTTTGTGATACCCGGCTTCGACCCGTCCCGGCTCCCCCCAATCAGTACGAGAGTCTTTATGCCAAAAAGCCAAAAAGGCGCATTTATTACATCCAAAATCAAATGTGGAGGACAACTCACACTGGGTAAAACTACAACTACGAAGTTTGGGCTCCGTGAGCCTCTGGGGTTCTCCGGATCCTTCTCACGGGACAGTCCCGGTCTCATCTCTCCACGGGATCTCCGGGTCTCCTGTCTCTGTCTGGGATACGAACGACGTCGTGGACCCGACATCGTCGGGTCCAGCGTTCTCGGTCTCGTCTCTGAGACCGAGAACCCGCTGGGTACGGTCCGGGTTGCCACACTCCTCCACCCTTTGATGAAGGCCCGGGGCCCCCCGGATTGACCAGAGGCATGCATCCCGTCTGGACAGGGCATCCGCGTTGGCGTGCTCTCGCTGGTCGGTGGTCCACCTTAAATCTGTAGTTCTGCAAGGCCAGGAACAATCTCGTTACCCGTGCATTGGTGTCCTTGGCCGTGGCCATCCACTTGAGGGGGGCGTGGTCCGTGACCAGGGTGAACTCCCGCCCCAGCAGGTAGTACCTCAGCTTGTCCACCGCCCACTTGATGGCCAGGGCCTCCTTTTTCCATGGTGGAATAGTTCTGCTCGTTCGGGAGGAGTTTCCGGCTAATATAGATCACCGGATGTTCCTCATTGTCCTGGACCTGGGAAAGGACCACCCCCAGGCCCACCTCGGATGCATCTGAATGGACTATTAGGGGCAGAGTAAAATCAGGGGTTAACAAGATGGGCTCGGAGCAGAGGGCTTGCCGGAGTAGCCTGAATGCGCCCTCTGCTGCCTCGGACCAGGTTACGCGGTCCGGCAGAGCTTTTCACGTTAAGTCATGGGTTTCGCAAGGCTAGCGAAACCTGGAATTAACCTTTGATAATAGCCCACTAACCCGAGGAAAGATTTCACCTGTTTCTTGGTGGTGGGGCGGGGCCAGTTCCGGATGGTCTGGATCTTGGCCTCCTGGGGCCGGACGTTCCCGCAGCCGACTCTGTAGCCCAAGTAGGAGGCCTCCTCTAGTCACAGGTGACACTTGGCTGGGTTGGCGGTGAGGCCGGCCTTCCTTAGCTCCCCCAGGACCGGCATAGATACGTCCCGGTTCTCCGGGCACTGTCGAGCGGTGTGGCCCGTCTGGCCATAGCTAAAACAGCGCCATTCCGCTCTCACCGGTGGGTGGGTCTGGGGTTTCGGCGAAACTCCCTGTCGAGATGGCTCCATTCCTGGTCCGTCCCTCCGGGTTTCGACCGGCCGAGGTGGTGGCCGGACCACGCCGTTCAGCTGTTGGGCGACCTGCCAGTTCTCCAGCTGACAGTGTTCGGGTGGTTGAGGGCGAGGGTTCTCCGGGCGTCCGGGGGTAGCTGGTGGATTGTGTTGTCCAGTAGAACCGATCCAGCAGACTGGGTCCGTCGTCGCCGGCGAGCCATCTTCGAACCAGCCGTCCATGCTGGGCGATCTGCGACCTCACGGCCCCTCTGGGATCGAACCGCCAATCATGGAACCTCTGAGCCCGGGCAGCAAGGCTATGTCCGTAGTAAGCCAGTACCGCCTGTTTTAGAGTGGCGTACCGACTTGCTTGTTCGGGGGTTAAATCCTGACTCGCCTGCTGGGCAGGTGCGGTGAGAAAGGGGGCCAGAATGTGGGCCCACTGGCCCTCTCCACGTCGTCCTCCGGTCCTAATTTGGTGGGGCGGCCGGTGGGCGCCGAGACCGGAGTGGTGGGGGTGGTGCGCATTTCGAGGTGCACGACCGCTTGCCGGAGGAGGGCTCGTTCGTCGGCAGCATCTCTTAGCGCGGCGGTCGCGGCTGCGGCTGCGTCAGGGTTCTGCATTCGGGATCGGGAGTTCCTGCGCAAGTGTTTCCCATTGCGTTGGAGGACGCCATCCTGCGGTCCCGGGCGCCCTCTAGAGGCCAAGGGAGGTAGACCCCCTGGATCACCTGCCCTCTGGGCATCCCGAGCCGCTGGGTACGGTCCGGGTTGCCACAGTTTATACATAGCAGGTTATTCTGGGAAAAAAAACAGCGGTTTCCCCTTCGTTTGTAAAAGTTATTCTGTTCACACCAATGATAAAAACAGCAGGGGAAGGGTGTCACGAACACTTCGAGCGAACAGGTGGCCAATCAGAGATTCCAAACAAACGAAAGACCAACATGTCACAATGCAAAAACGCTGGTTTCCCTATTTACATGCAACCGTGAAAAAGGTTTTCCAAAATTTCCACTTTGGCCAGAGTTTTTAGAAATTATTGTTTTCTGTGATTAAAAACAGGGTTTTTGTGTAAATAAGAGGCCAAATGCCATGGAAATATAATTTTCCTTTTGTGGAAATGGGATGTTATTTTCCCACAGTTCTGGGGTACAGGGTGGGGCAATGGGTGTGGCATGGGTGTAGTTTCAGAAGTTCTGGCACTTAACCTAAGAGGTTGTATGCTGCTCTCTCTCTCTCACTTTCTCCTCAGTAGTACAATTGCGCCATTGATTCTTTTCTGTCCATTTAAAAATCCAAAAGTTCATTTAAAAATCATTTGTTAACCTCCTTAAAATGTATGCAAATTATGAGAAGGCCTGATTTGCATATTGAAAATACAAAAAACATGCATATTTTTTCTTAGCTTAACATAAGTATTTAACTAAGAAGTTTCATGGTGATAACTATTATTAAAACAATTAACCCGATTCACCAGTAGTCTCACAACATATTTCAGAAGTCAATTACCTCTATCTGACCTCAGAGGTCAAACTGAGAATGCCTCCACATCTTAAATTAAAGCTTAGGTAATCAAGACCAACCCTGGACGTTTCATGCTTCTTTCATTAAAAGTTAAAACAAGCAATATTTTAAGAGCTTAAAGGGGTAGTTCGGAATTTTGGACATCGGACCTCATTTCCAAATGAGCCAGTGTGTTATTTATCACCTGTTTTCAACACGTTTCATTCAGTCCTAGTTGCAGAGATCGCTGGTGCTAGGCTAGCGCAAGTTGATAGGAACTGCTAGCCTGCCAATACTTTCTCAGCAGCAGCGGAATTTCACTTTGCTCCGGTGGCTCGCTTGGATATGAGGTCAGATTCCGAACTATTCCTTTAACATAACCAGCTGTTTTTATTCTCTCTCTCTCTCTCTCTCTCTCTCTCTCTCTCTCTCTCTCTCTCTCTCATAGGACCAGGACAAGAGTGCTGGGACCAAGAAGCTAGCCCCGCTCCCTCTGTTCAACGCAGCAGACATCGTGCAGGTGGTCCCTGGCTACACGGTTCCCTTCAGGCATCACTGGGCCGAGGGCCATCCCGGTGGTAGGTACTGCATGTTAATCAGATACCGTGTTCTTAATAAATGTCAGACGTTACATGAGTGTAACCACAGCAGGATGGTAGTACAGGATGGGAATAATAATAATACAAATAATAATTGTTATTAAATAGCTCAAGTTAGGGGAAAAATAACAAGAGGAGGACATATATCATGAACTAAAATATACAACTAGTGAAATAAATAAACAACCGTCAAGATAGCAAGGATGGTGTGGGGATTAATGCACAAAGCCTACGACATTATTCAGTAGTCAATTAAATAATCAATCTTGAGGTTTAATGTGAAAATGTGTTTGTTTTAAAGCTATCTACAGCTAGCCTCCCAACATTTCTTACAAATACAAGAGGGTAAATTCCTTAATGAATTATGCATTCAAATGATAGTCTGAGTCATTGATGTTAGGATGTCACTACAAACAAACATTAGCTATGTTACATTAATCTGCAAAATAAAGACAACCATCACAATAATCTCTGGAAATAGCATTTTAACATTTCATTACCAGGCTTTACATGGAAAAAAGCAGTAAAACACAGTTCATATTTGCTAATGTGACCAGTTTACTGTTACCAGACTTGTTTATTGCACTCTGGTTGCGCACCAGCCATCCATGTTTGTAAATGGAAAACCTGTCTAGGACACGCATGTTCTGTACAGTTTTCCAATGCATAGAGTTTGTAAGCAAAGCAACTGACACAAACATCCCTGCACACAGTAAAAGCAGAAACATTGGATCTGATTGGATCAAATCAACAACATTTTACGAGTGCAGACAAAATGAACCGGAAAAACCTGAGGTAGTCATGCTGTAGAATTTCCAACAACACAAATCACAAGGTTGCCAAGTGTCACGCTTTGAGTGTGACAGACACGCAATTTGAGCCATTCTCATGCCACACATTTTTTATGATAATAATACTGAGATAACCAATCCCCCTCCCTCCTGTCGACAATATGAATCGCATGTCATTTTCTGAAACTTGGCAGCCCTGAATCACATGGCCTGGCACTTGTGCACATTGTGAACTCATGAGTCGCATACCTGGGATGTAGACCTGTAGTGTGGAATGACTGGCGGGCCCTACAGATCGGTGACAGAGCATGTGACATTATCTCTTGAACCACACCATGTGATCATCTTTCACCGCCGTACCTGTCGCCAGGTGTCGACAGGAAGGCGGTGTCACGCATTAACTCCCTGCCCAACATGAGAACACGTTTGAGGCTGAGCGAGACACGCACGGACCAGCGAATCACAGCGAGCCGTGGACCCGCGGTAGACGAAGCCCCCCTGGATGTGGGCTCCATGGTGGAGGTCACGTCCAACACGGGGGCCACTGTGTACGGGGTTGTCCGCTGGAAGGGGATCCCTGCCGGCAAGACTGGCGAGTGGGCGGGTATCGAACTGGTGAGAGCGACTCCCATTTAAGTTATAGCATACCTTACTTCACATGAATATTCATGGTTTCTGTTTGCTCTGCTTAAGACGGAAAGGCATAATTATTATAAATAAAAATGAATGTGTGAACTGTTTTTTTTACCTTGTTTTTTATGTGCAAGGCAATGAAAATAGATTTGTATATATAAAACTATAAAGTGGCTTATTGATGTGTGTTGCACATGAAATGGAAATATGAAACATTAAATGTTATGTATGGTGAATATTGCGGTATGTCCAACAGAGCACACTCTGTTGGAGTGTGCCATTATCTCTTAGTGGCGCGGGACCTTCATCTGCCCCTTCTCCGTCTTCCCAGGACTATGACCTGAGGGACTGCTCAGATGGGATTTGTGGAGGCCAGAGATATTTCACTTGCCAGACAGGCCGGGCTTTGTTTGTTCCCATGACAATGTGCAGTCCTGACCAGAGGTTCCACGACTCCTTCAACAGGAAGAAGACCCTCAAGAGCGTCGACATCCCCCCGGGTGAGACCCTGATGCCACTCCACTGCACTACATATTGGTAGATCCCAAATCTGATTTGATGGTAATGATTGAACGTTTGTTTGCGTTCAGACATCGAGTCTGATGATTCTGAAGACGACGCACAACCCATCTCTGAATCCCAGGCTGCATCTCTGTTAGTGGGAAGGATGCGAGGGATTCAGGGGCATTTCAATTCTTGTTACCTTGATGCCACGCTCTTCAGGTAAAACTAGTGGGTGCGCATTTTGTGATTCCCAGTGTGTCCTTATATCTTCAAATTACACCCTTCATTCATTTGTATTTAAACGTTGACCAGTGTTTTTTAAAACGATGTGGTTTTAAAGCAGGTTTTTCTTTCTCTTGTTGCAGTTTATTCTGCTCTTCCAACGTCCTGGATAACTCCTGGCAAAAGCCGGATTGTAAAGAAGAAGCCACAAGTGAAATACTGAGGAAAAAGATTGTCAACCGTTTACGCAGGTTTGCATACTTTTTCTTGCCACTAGAAAGCTGGTCATTTTGTTTGTGCTACCAGGGAGCTTTTGTGCTTTTGTACGTGATTTTGTACGTTAATGTGATAAATTAATAGATAGCTTTGTCTCGAGACCACCTCAAACATTTGTATCTGAATCTTAAACCTGATTGGACAATGATAGTGCTCACTGACGGTCACCTACTCTGTTCTCTCCAGAAAAGGCTTTGTTCATGCAGAGAGTGTGATGAGCCTACGCAAACAGCTTGGCTGCCACACTTTCCGAACAGAGGAAAAAGGTAGCCACTTCTTCTTATTATTATTAATGTTCTTGTTATTCATATTAGTATAACTTTATATCTGTATAACTTTTTGTCATTTTGGTCCTAATTCTGTCCTGATGTCCCTTGCCCTGCGTCAGATCCTGAGGAGTTCATCTCAATTCTGCTTCAGCAAGTTCTCTGCATAGCACCGCTGCTTAAACTCAGGTCAGGATGATAGCCAGCAAGAGTGTAGAATTTGTGTTTTACTGACCCGTGTTGAGTTGCTGAGCTGGAACCAGTGTTTCCTCATAGGTCCAACCTGGAGAAGTCCCAGGGCGCGTACACCTACCAGATCATTCTAGAAAAGGAGCAGGCCGCGAGGGTGCCAACTGTTCAACAGCTGCTGGATGCTTCCTTCCTGTCATGCAACCTTAAGTTTGAGGAGGTGGGTCGTTGTTCTGAGAAGGCAACAAGACCGCAGGACGTGGGCGGCCAGTGGCCATTCATGTATGGTTAACAAACGCCTATAAATCGTCTGCGTGTGTTGCCCCACAGGCCCCATCGTGTCTCATATTGCAGATGCCGAGGTTTGGAAAGAAGTATAAGATGTTCCCACACATCATCCCCTCCACCCATCTGGACCTCAGCGAACTCCTTCACAACGGTGATGACTGGGGTCAACCCTATGAATTCACATTCTAGGAGCAGGATAGTCTAGTTCCAGTCAAAGGGCTCCGGGTTAGATCCTCTAAGTCCCTAGTTTGTGTCTATATGTAGGCATTTTCTTTAGCAAGATGCCCTAGCCTACTTGCTCCTTTATGACATGTATTAATAAAGTTGTATCTTATCTTATCAGCATTCACTGTGCCTTTTGGATCAGAATGTCTGCTAATGGACAAAAAATGTAAATGGTAACTTAACGTTTCCTTTCTGTAACACATTTTGTTTAGAAACAATGTAATTTTTGACACTATCAAAAACTATTTTTGAATCACTTGTTACCTCCGTAGCTCCCAGAGAATGCTTCATCTGTGGGCAGCCGGCCACCAACGAGTGTGTACAGTGTCTGCAAGACCGCAAGCTCCAGCCAGGAAAAATCAAGCAGTACTGTTCTGTCTGCAGCACACAGGTAACCAGAACACTACTATTCAACCTGAGTACCAGGCCCAATACAAAAGCTTTTTTATCTTGCTATGTCGTATATAGTTTAATATCATATTGTTGATGATGATTAGAATAATCATCTATACTTTGCCATTGGTTGGCAACTTTTGTCTGTAATGCTGTGAGTGCATACGTTCTCAGCATGGCAGCATGTTTATTGACTGTTTTATTTATGTGCCATGCCCAACCAGCTGAGCAGACCAGGTGCAAATTGTTTACCTCTATCTCTCTCCATCCCCTCCCTCTCATTTACAGGTTCACACTCATCCCTTGCGGCAGGGACACCGCCCCAGAGCCCTGGCTGCACCTGCAGAGTCGACCACCAGAGCAACCGTTCCCAAACACACAATGGAGCTGTTTGCTGTCCTCTGTATTCAAACCAGCCACTATGTGTCCTTTGTCAAATACGGCCCTTGCCCCCACTCATGGCTGTTCTTCGACAGCATGGCCGATAGATGTGGTGAGGGAGAGTTCATCTTTTTGTGTGTGTGTCAGTGTATTTTGTTACCCCTCACATAACATTGCTTCACCTAAAAAAACTATGGAACAAATGGTACTTTTCCTTAAAAAACCTTGACTCTTAAGAAAAGGCAACTTCATTGTTTATGCTAATGCTGATTTGTTTTGGCGCTTCTGCTCACTGCACTTCCTTAGGCTTGTCTTGTGCTCCGAGAATGCAGCTCGGCGATGGGGAGATAACATTGCTGGCTGACGCAGAGACGTCATTATCTCCACGTGGGCTGATGTCTAATCTAAACCCTGCCCTGCCTCCCTCTGTATCAGGAGACGACCAAAGCGGTTACAACATCCCAGAGGTCACGGCTTGTCCACAGCTCGGCGACTTCCTCTCCCAGTCGGAGGAGGAAATGGCTGTGGTGGACCCCTCCCGTGCCGCCGAGCCTGTGCGCAGGTTGCTGTGCGACTCGTACATGTTTCTGTACCAGAGTGCGTCCGTGCCACTCTGTGAAGAGAGCGGGCAGCCACTGCGTCAACAGGAGGCGGTTGGCTGCGAGGGGACGGACTGTTCCCAAAACAAAGCCACAACGCTAACCTTGTGATTCTCCACGGCCACCGGGGAAAGGCTACGGTACGATTAGGCAGGACACAAAACCCTGTAGCCTTCTGAAGTATTGTTGAGAAATGCTATTTGTTGTAAATGAAGATCAATGGCTTGCAACACCTCGTTGAAAGTGGTGTTTTAAGAGTGCTGGGACTTTTTCTGCGAGTATGAGACGTATAGATGTATGTAAACGGAGGGATGGTCGTGCAGGTCACATCTATGATGTTATCATTCTATATTGGTGTGGTATCAGGTCTTCTCAATAAATGGAACAAACGTTGGAATTCTTCAACGTTGGACAGTGCAATATTGTACCTTTTTTTTTCTTTGAATGTGACTGGAATGAAGTAGTTACTTTAGAAAATAAATATCTCCAATTGGTCTCCATCTATTTATTATGCAAGTTTAGAGATGCAGCGTAAGTATTATTAAAAACATAGCAAACATGATTAGGGTTTTGTGTATACTTTCATGCACTCATTATATACATTTACATGTAGTACTATTGGGAAGCCTAACAGAGGAGAGACAAATAAATTGTATAGAAAGAAATGTATTCTGTGAATACAGAGTAGGGGATGATTAAAAAATATAATAGGGGAATAAACCCAGATGAATACCTAGTACTAGTAATATTGCAATCTAACCGGGAGACCGCAGCGGTACTGCTATGAGTCTTCACATTTGTATTGAAATGTATTTGAAATTCGGTAGTACAATTTCTTTTTTTTATATATTTTCTTGTTGAAACCTAATGCAGAAACCAATTCTTGCTGTCGGCTTAACCCATCCAGTGAATGTATTCTCCACTTGGAACACCTCAATAGCACCAAGAATATACATGCAATGTCTGTCATCCCACAGATATCAAGCAAAAAATGAAAATTTATTAATCTTCTCACATATGAATAGTTGAACGTGTTATTGTTAATGTTATATTATAAAGCGCTTTTAAAATATAAATTAATAAAAAATGACACTCCTTAGTTAAACAAATGATTGGACTGTTGCAACTGGTATGAGAGAAAGACAATATGTCAATGTGTCTTTACAAGTGCTCTATGGTTGACTATTCAAGATTAAAGAGTTGTACTTCTTAGATGCAAATATAGAATAGATTTCATGCTTGTCCATGTAAACCAGTTATAACTTACCTCTGAACCAGAAAGGTAAGCCTCGTTAAGTTCCAGCTGGGACGATGGCGACTGGTATCCACAGCAACCTGTAGGCATCATCAAAGGGAGACCACACAGCTTGGCGAGAGAGAGAAGATAAACAAGAAAAAGGATATGAAAGAGTAGATGAAGAGGGGGTGAGAAGAAGATGCAAGAATACACTTCTGGAGGAGAGGGGCCAGAAATCCATTACTTCCTGAAGTCCTGGGATATTTATTCAGTCTGCATTTGGTAATTTTAGGATACATTTCCATTACATCCCATCTATCTAGCTGAGGCTTTTGTCGAAGGCGACTTACAGTAAGTGCATTAGACCATGAAGATACAACCCAGAAAATTCAAGAATCATGAGTACATCAAATACATTAAATAAGCAAACTGTTTCAACTGCTACAACTGCTGCTGATTTTAGCTGATGCTCTTGTCCAAAGCCACTTACAATAGGTGCATTCAACACTGAAGATATAACTAAGTTCAAGTACATAAAATACATTAAATAAGCAAACAGCTTTAAGCTCTACAATAAAGAAACCAGAATAAAGTATGTTTAATTATTATTGTAAATTATTTGTTTTTTTCATCATGGGCCCGGATGCAGCCTGAACAGATGTTCTCAGCCTGTGGCAGAAAATGGGTAGGGTTGCAGCGGTCCTGTTGTCAGTGGTGAGCTCGTTCCACACTTGTGAATCCAAGACAGTAAATGATCGATATTTTGTTGACTGGCTGCTGGGCTCCCCATGAGGGAGTATAGCAAGCTTTTGGGCAGTCATAGGTTACGAGCTGGGGCACATGGATTGACCATGTTCTTGATGTAGAATTGGTCAAAGCCATTGGCAGCATGGTAGGCAAGTACCAGAGACTTAAACCAGATTGGAGCAGCCACTGGTAGCCAGGGTGCGGAGGAGTGGTGTAGTGTGGGAGGAGGTGAAGTGTGGTATGAGGTAGGTTGAAGACCAGCCATGCTGTGGATTGTGCGGTTCTTCAACTGGTTGTAGTTGTACTGTTCAACTGTAGTTGAACTGCTACTAGGGGGTGGATCTCAGCATCAGCTGGACCAACAGGTTGTCCACCATGTTAGCATACTATGTTAAGTACAAAAGCATGATGAAAGTAGCATTATTTCTATTCATATAATTATTTAAATTCATATTCATATTATCGTAAACATTATTATTATTATTATTATTATTCCTAGTAGTATTCCTAGTATTATTAATATTCATTGGTATTCATATCCATATTAATATTTATATTATTATTATTATTATTATTATATTATTATTATTATTATTATTAGACATATTTATCAAGTTAGGGTTAGGGTTATGATGACATTCTATTTTCACAATTTGGGGTGGTTTACTGCCACAGTGTGTTTGAATAGTATATTGCAATAAACTGCTCATTTTTTGAGTTGTGAATGTCTTATGGTTCCATGACCCATTGTCTCTAGACTGAAACGGCCAAAACAAAAAACAAACTTTCCGACATCAATTTCAAAGGAGAACATAACAGTATTTTGATCGTCTCATTAATCGCTGATGACATATTATGGTTATTTTCTGATTAAGTGCATTAAGTTTTTTTTTTTTTACATATAACTCCTTTATTATCTAAAGGGCCTAAAAAAATGTATTTGGTTCCGGTTTCTGACCGACCCTGTCCATTTATGTGCGACCCAAATTATTTTATGAGCTTGGGAAAAATTTTTTTTTATAATAATAATCTTTTTTTGAAAAGAAATAAAAAAGAAATGTGAAAAAAACCTCACAAAAAAACACAAATTCAGCAGACATGCTAGGAGGATCAATTTCTGCTGTAAAAAAAAAAAAGTCCTACCTATCACTCGCTGCCACTGGAAAAATAAAATAATACAATAAAATAAAATAAATTCCCTACCTACCCATGAACTCAACTGACAACCAACTGGAAACAAACTTTTTTTTTTTTTTTCTGTTTCATTATGTGTCCCTTCATATTTGTTTCAACCAATCTGGTGGCAGGTATCTGTGGATGTAGTTGTCTATTAACAGCTACAAACTCGGCCAGCAGTATTATCTGTATAAAGTGTCTGTAAAGGTTCAAATCAACACTGTGCATTTAGCTACTTTAGAAATACATTATTGTAAGCTTCGTCCACTCGTGCAAATTAGCCTTCTTCTGTAGACTACTCTATAACAAAACAGGAAACAAGGAAATTATTGATTTCCGGGCTTGGCTCTGTGCAGTCTACCCCCAGAACTTTATAGCAAAGCAGGACTGCTGGATCCAAAATAAATGATCCAGGCAGGATCCAGAAGTCCATCATCTATCATCTTCAGCCCTTCATCTATGTTCCTACTAAGTTACTGCAGATCTTGGGGCAGAGGTCACGGAACCAGGGCCACAGAGGCATAGTCATTTTTTCTGCGAGTAAGGTTTCTCACTGAGTGAAATAATCCGGAAGTATCAGTGGCAGCCATGATAAGAGCTGTTCAAATTATATAAATGCTAAGGAAAGGTGCTTCAATGCTTCCTTTCTTATCCGCTTATAGGGTACACTGGACCATCCTTTACGAATGTACTTTGTAAACTACAAAGTACAATCTAAATACAGATTTCGAATTTCCATATTTCTCTGAACAATTTTTTTTACAAATCCTGTAGTTTACGCAAATAAATGAATAATGTAATTTGGTTTTGAGGTACTACAGTGGTGAAAAAGTTGGTCCGTTTTAGCCTGTGTAAGGAAGGGGTGAAAGGTCCCGTATTTAAATGAGTTGCGCATGCGCATCGGTGTAGAGACGGGACTTGGTCTGCTGCTCGTGTGTTTCTTTCTTCATTCTGCCAGCAGCTTCTCGCCGGTGATTTAACTCTGCACGTTTCTCACTTAGTTCTTTTTTCTTCTCAGTCCGACAAAGCATAGGAAATGAGTGGGGATTACTCCCATAACAACAACCAGGTAATACAACGCATGCCTTATCACGTCTCTAAAGTTTGACTCTAGTTAAATCCGATGACTTTATTTGATGGTGTATCATGTGGTTTGGTTGACAGGTTGGCTAACTGTTATCAGAGCTAACCCGCGCTAGCTCGGCATGTTTTGTAGCAATCACATTTGATTGTTAGACTTTGCTCAACGACACCCATGTGTTATATGTGTTAATTAAAATTATGGCCATGAGGGGACATGGATGTGTAAATATCGTGATCACGGCATCAATAGAACACGGAGTAAGTCAAGCTCATTAAGTGAGCTTTGCCTCTCGGCAGTAAAGGCTAGACACACTTTAGTGCCATGTTACCAGCCAGCGTAGCATGCTAACCCTAGCAGGCTAACAGCAAGCTAACTACTGCCTCCCTGCCGTCCACCAAGTTTAAAGTTAGTTAGCCGGCTTTCAAGCTAACGCTATCTAAACGTGCTTATTTTTTCTACATTTTCAGATTGACTGTGGCCCTCGAAACAACGGTGAGTTCACGACATTGTGTCGGTAATACAAAAATGATGACTCAAAATTTGACGCGTCTACAAAATTTCATAACGTTAGTTCTCAGCAGAGGACAGAAATGGCGACCAGAGACTAAGTCCTCTCCCTCTCTCAAAAGCGCCTATTGTTCAAAAAGAAGGGCTTCAAAAGGCATTTCGGACATTCATTTACTCTAATGGGTCAATTGTTTTAGTACATTCTGACGTATTTTACGTGTTAACAGTATCCATTTTTCTTTTTATTGTTATTCAGATGCCACATTTGTTATCTGAAAGTAAGGGTTTGGGGTTTGCGGACTTAGTCTCTACGCCATTTTCTTTTTTCGCTGTAGCGGCCTGGCTCTACTGTAGCGCTGAATGGGCTGGAGTGCAGATGGCTGTCTGGAAGAGAAACGCGTAGGGACAATACTCGATCCACTCCATCGTGGAGGTTTAGATAGGCCTTGCACGTTGTCTCAAGTAAACGTTGTTCACGAAATGGCGTTTCAATATAAAATAGTTATTCATGGCTTTTAGTAGCATTAGCCATTGAAAGCAATCTGGCTACAGTTGCCTTGTGGGGCAAACAGTTTTGTATAGGGCACACATTGACCACAGCATCTATAGATATGTGTCTGTTGGATGCTTTTCCACGGGATGTCCCTGATCGGAAATTAAGCCCCAATTAACTTTACAAAGAAATTATTCAATATAAGTATATTGTGTGCTATTGTTTTAATGTGGGTGGTGCATTCTTTTATATGTTCTGTCACCGCACAAGGCAGTATATAAATGCAGTTGTTATAGGGCAAACTAGTTTTTGGCTTCAGGTGATTGGACTTGGACACTGTCAAAAATAGGGTATATTGTTTTATTAAATGCTAAATCAACAAGACTGTTGTCTACGGATAACTTTGATATATTTTAAGCATCACAGGGATGGTTTTCCTTAGTCTTGTGTGTTGTGCTGCTAAACCAGCAGCTGTTATCAGTCTAAATAATCATGTTCTGACTTGAAGTGAGTCTGCTGCATGTGTTCCTCTTTGTTCATAGCAACCTTTTAGAGTAGATGACTATATACCAGCAAAAATGAACTGTCCATATTATATTTCCCCATTAATCTCCACATTCCTCTACATTATTTACCTCAGTCTTTTAGGTGAGGCCTTTTGTCTACCTACCGAACCTAGCTTATTTTGTTAGCAATAGTAACCTAGTAGTTATGCTTAGGTGAAGCATTGGGTATAGATTCATATGCATGCGTTTTCTGGTTAACCTCCTGTTGTCCGGTCTATTTGGCCATGATTTCTGTACATCTAAAACCAGAGTAATTGTGCAATCAATGACTGTTTCTTGCTTGCCGTGGGGAGGGTTTTTAAGTTTCTTAAGTTAAGAAAATGCATAGCTGGCTTTGTTTGCATGTTACAACCTGTCCTACATTTTATATCAGTCTCATCAAATGTTTTGACACTAGAGGATGCCGTCTTTCCATAAAAATGTGTCTTTGTGGCAGCATTTCACCAATTAATGTACACATGTCCATATCGTTGAATGGGGAACAACTGAATGCATGTATAATTTGGGAGACTTTTGTTTATCTTGTGTGGTTTTATTCCAGTAGTTGAGTTGGAATTCTTGTTTGTATAAAAAGGACTCAACTTCTTGTGTTCCTGTATTGTCCAAAAAAAATAACACAATGTTGTAATGAAGAAAAGCTGACTTCCATTTCCTTCATCCTAAGATCCTCACAAACATAAAGACAAGTACAAGGAACATAAAAACAAGGACCACAAGAAGGACAAGGAACGTGAGAAATCAAAACATGCCACCGGGTAAGGCTGCTATCCTATTGGTCAACTATGTGATTATGTTGCAGCAAATGTTTTTTGTCTGCTGGACCTGGTTAGGATATGTGTGATGTGTGAATACTCTGTCCTCTGATTACCGAGTTTGTCGTTGCATCATTGGTATTGAAGTCCAACCACTCTTATCAAAGCAATCCTAGTAGTCAAATTTGTCACGCTGTTGGAGTTCCGCCTAAAAACAATGGTTTTTATATTGTTTGCCTCTTAAAACTCCAGTGACCACAAGGATGCTTCTGATAAGAAGTATAAGGACAAGGAGAAGATGAAGCACAAGGAAGGCAATGCAGACAAACACAAGGATAAACACAGGGACAAGGAAAAGAGGAAGGAGGTGAATATCATGCAAATTCAATGTTGCAATCATTGTCTTTTTAGACCTGGCTAGTGTTTTCTTCCCTCATCTACCCGTTATATGTGTAATGCAATAGGAAACCTTTTTTAAAATGTATTATGGCTAACGTGGTGCATTTCCTTAATTGGGTAATAGAGGTGGCCGTTCAAGCAGGTGGGTAAAATATTCAAAGCAAATATGGATGACATTATTTGTCGGGATGTCCTTCAAGTACCCCTGTTGTCGCAAATTTAACGTCAATGGAGTCAAAACTATATACTTCCCTCTGTGTAAAGCCGAAAGAGGCTTGAAACCATGGTTAGTTTGTATTGTGAGTTGAGTTGCATGGTACCATCGTAAGAGTTTGCCTTGAATCCCACATCATGCCTTTCTCACTGTGAATCATGCTCTTGGGGGTGCAAAGGGACTGGAGGATAGAGCTAAATGGACTGCGCTAATTCAAGATGTAAAAAAAAAAGTACTATGAAAATTGGTTTTTCAATACAAGGACGTGCTATGATTAATGACCAAGCTCAAGCCGTAATGTTCCAGCCTCATTTAAAAAAAATATATTTATATATAAATTCTTGACAGTTTTCGTCCTTAATTTTGATCCTCAATTTCAGGTTAAGTCTGCTGACGGCAAGGTCAAAAAGGAAAAGGAGAATGGCTTCTCCAGGTAAAGCTTGAGACATTTCACCATCTACTCCCTTTAGCGATTGGCACACATGTTTAAAAAGAATGGGAGAGGATTGATTTTCTGCGATGTCTTTTCCAGCCCCGGCCATGTGAAATCCGAGCCCGAGGATGACTTTTACCACTCTCCCAAGCAGGAGAAGTCTCTTAAGAGGGAACGTGATGAGGACTTGGAGTGAGTTTAATCAGTCCACCTTAACGCTGTACTAGAATGGGTGTTTTGTCATGTTGGACATGGAAGTCCAAGTTAGACCCAGAGAAGTTGAATTTATTGTATGTTTTGTGTAATGTCTGGGATGAAGGTTGGCTTGTAGTAGTGTTAATGATACTGGTCTATTACCATCTGCAAGGGGCCCAGTTAGTTCCAGTAACTACATCCTGGCTAATTATGATAGTTTGCCCCTTTTCAGGTCCGAGCTCAAGCCCAAGAAAATCAAAATTGAGAACGACAAGGCCAAGGGCAAAAAAAGGAAACAAGACCATGAAGTAAGATTTTTTTTTTTTTTTACTGTGGTTATGAATTAAGGAGTATTTGAGGTTGGATCTTTATTCTCAATCCAATTGATTGAAGGTCCCTTAACCTTAAGAACGGGAGAAGTATCCTGTGGTACCCTGTTGTTGTGATGCCTGTATTTATACTGCACACCACTCCTGCCCCTAGCGGGTTGAACGTAAGCTCATGCCCTCCCGTGTCTTTTTTTTTTTTTCAGGACGTAAAGCCTAAAAAGACTAAAAACAACAAAAAGGGAGAAGTCACCGACGGAAAGAAAAAAGCCAAGAAGGAGCCGGAGGAGAAGTGGAAGTGGTGAGTTCAAGTACTCGTGTGTCCGTAGTGCCTTTGAGCTTGGCATTCCATACATGGTGTTCTACGGAGGGGAAAAGGGTAACCGTGGCCCTGTGTGATGCCTGGCAGGTGGGAGGAGGAGCGCTACACAGATGGGGTTAAATGGAAGTTCTTGGAGCACAAAGGACCCGTGTTCGCACCCCCGTACGAGCCTCTTCCCGGCCACGTCAAGTTCTACTACGATGGTTTGTCCTTTTAATCCCTTTTTCAACAAGTCATCAGTGTGCGTTTCTGTAACCTGATAATTGGTGGTTGATCGTTCAGTGAAAGCTCAAAATAAACCCAACCCAAGCGCATGCTGGTGCAAAACCTCATCAACCAGATTGACCAACCGCTGCAGCTGGTTTGTTTATGATTCAAACGGATAACCTTCTGGCTAGGATACCATTGGGAGGGACCTTTGGCCGTGGTAGTTGTGGATATAAAGAGCTTAATGAAGGACGTTTTCATGTGTTCACCAGGTAAGCACATGAAGCTCGCCCCAGCAGCTGAAGAGGTCGCCACTTTCTTTGGCAAAATGCTGGACCATGATTACACCACAAAGGAAGTCTTCCGGAAAAACTTCTTCAAAGACTGGAGAAAGGTAGGAATGAGAACAGCAGAGTATGTAGAAGTGTCTTCAAATAAATATTTTCAAAGGAGTTTTATTTTGGGAATCATACAAGATCAGTTTTTAAGGATGCAGTCTTGTGCTGGTCCTCACAGGAAATGTCTTCTGAGGAAAAAGGCAAAATCACAGATCTGAAGAAGTGTGACTTCAACGAGATCAACGACTACTTTAAGGCCCAGTCTGAGATCAGGAAGGCCATGTCTAAAGAGCAAAAACTGGTGAGCGACTGCGTCACAGTAAACGTTGAATTTTATTTGTTGTTGGTATAAAGTCTCCTGACCACCAACCCCTTCTGCTGTTAACCACACGTTTCTCTGTGGTAGAAAATCAAAGAGGAGAACGAGCGGCTCCTGCAGGAGTACGGCTTCTGTCTCATGGACAACCACAAGGAACGCATCGCTAACTTCCGTATCGAGCCCCCCGGCCTCTTCCGGGGCCGCGGGGACCATCCCAAGATGGGCATGCTGAAGCGCCGGAGCAGGCCGGAGGACATCATCATCAACTGCAGCAAGTGAGTGCACTTCCCTGACTGGGGAGGGCGGGGTGCACATGTAGGGCTTTGTGATGACTACACAAACCGTGATGGTGATTGATTGGCCTGATATTGAGATTAGGATTTATCTGAAAGATTATCGTTTTCAATTTGCCAACCTGACCACCCATTAGCTACTCCAAGACAATATTGCATGGTTATTTAACAACGGCAGAGAAAACATTTGCATGAAATTGCATCAGATTGTTTTGTGTTCCATCTAGTGGTAGTGATCCTCACAACGAGCATCAACGCAACATTCTAGCGCTCTTTACAGCAATGCTTGTGATTCCTAAGGCTGCTTATTGCTGAGATTATGATAACGATTTTGTAGCTGTAAATGTAGCAGGCATACAAAGATTTATACAAATTTTTCCCCATAGGGACTCCAAGCACCCCAAGCCTCCCCCCGGGACCAAGTGGAAGGAGGTTCGCCATGACAACAAGGTCACGTGGCTGGTGTCCTGGACGGAGAACATCCAGGGGTCCATCAAGTACATCATGCTGAACCCCAGCTCCAGGATCAAGGTACACCCACACACAACTGTTTGGTTAAATTAAATTGATGCTATATCAGTATCAATTGTTTCTATATCAGTGAGTGATTTCACTTCCCGCTCTTCTCAAATGCCTGTTATGCCACATAGCACTAGCCATGAAGACCCATTTTCTATACAAGTTAGATCTTCTGTCCTGTTGTATCTTCTGCTTAACCTTATGTGATGCTGCAATTGTTGGCTCATTGGTGTGCGACTGCGGTCATTTGTAAATCTCATTTTGGCCTTTTAAAGTCCCCTTTGATACTCTAATCGTTCTAAATCAGTGTCCTGACTATAAAGTGTCTGTCTACTTGTTAGGGGGAGAAGGACTGGCAGAAGTACGAGACAGCACGTAGATTGAAGAAGTGCGTGGACCGCATCAGGAGCCAGTACCACGAGGACTGGAAGTCCAAGGAAATGAGGATCCGCCAGAGGGCCGTGGCCCTCTACTTCATTGACAAGGTGAATACCTGAGTCATGGTGGAAACTAGACCCCAGTGCCGGGCGTTGCACGGACTGTGTCGGCCACCTTCTGGAGGAATGTGGTCCTGAACTGACGCCCTGCTGTTTGTCTCTGACCAGCTGGCTCTGAGGGCAGGTAACGAGAAGGAGGAGGGGGAGACGGCAGACACGGTGGGCTGCTGCTCGCTGCGTGTGGAGCACATCAACCTGTACCCCGAGAAGGATGGCCAGGAGTTTGTGGTGGAGTTTGACTTCCTGGGTAAAGACTCCATCCGCTACTACAACAAGGTCCCTGTGGAGAAGAGGGTAAGGATGGTGGATGAGCGCTCTTGGAACATCACTCATTTGTTTTTCTTTTGGGTGAGTCTAAAGTGTCCTTTTCTGTCTCCCAGGCGTTTAAGAACCTTCAGCTGTTTATGGAGAACAAGGGGACAGAGGACGACCTGTTTGACCGGCTAAACGTGAGTACAGTGCACCACACGATCATGGTCAAACTGAGAGCCAACTCTGGAAGGGACCTTCGTGATCCCATCTTTACATATGTGCTGGGGGCGGGGTCTTCATAAAGCATGATAGCTAGTGTTGAGAGTATGTTCTGTTCCTCCAGACTTCCATCTTGAACAAGCACCTGCAGGAGCTCATGGATGGACTCACGGCCAAAGTGTTCCGTACCTACAACGCCTCAATCACCCTGCAGCAGCAGCTGAAGGAGCTCACCAGCCGTAAGCACCCACCCATGAACACGGCGACGGTGTTCGTGGCAGCCCATAGAATCCATTTTCAGAGCTGTTCAGACTTATCTCCAAGCCTAATTTGGTAGAAAACCCGTTTTGCCGTAGCCTTCATTTTACAAGCCTCTACCTGGCTGGCAAAAGCTGCCTTTTCATTTGTGGAAGCTGCACTTTGCAGGGGGTCTTTAAATGATGTGCATAAAAGTTATGATGCTTTTTTATCCTTTTCCAGCGGATGAAAACATTCCAGCAAAGATCCTATCCTACAACAGGGCCAACAGGGCTGTGGCTATCCTGTGTAACCACCAGAGGGCAGCACCCAAAACCTTTGAGAAATCAATGCAGACCCTCCAGGCGAAGGTAAGCATCCATCAGTACATCTTGTTCTAAAATGCTAGTGACTTGTCTGTGTTTCCACTCAAGTAGAAATGGTGGATATTAAGCTTGTTTTATTGAAATGCTGTGCCCAAACCTTTAACTCATTAATTTCTGAAAATGTGAGTGCAAGATATAAGCTTTAATAATGGATCAGATATATTGGCGATATGCATATTATATTGTGTCTAATTTTGTTTTATTATAAAGCATGAATTTCCTGACAAGGCCAGTCATGTGCAGTTGTTTTAAAATGTCCCTGCTTTTAATTATTTTAGATTGATGCAAAGAAGGACCAACTTTCAGACGCCCGGAGAGAGCTGAAGAGCTCCAAAGCGGACGCTAAAGTACGGAGAGACGAGAAGTCCAAAAAGTAAGTATCTGAGCGTGTGTGTATGTGCAGAGCAGCACAGATGTTGGAGGAAAAACACGCCTCCTTCAGGGAACACACATGCTCACCTTGCCACCCTCCTACAATCAGGACGGTGGAGACCAGGAAGAAGGCCATCTCCAGGATAGAGGAGCAGCTGATGAAGATGGAGGTGCAGGCAACCGACCGAGAGGAAAACAAGCAGATCGCACTGGGCACCTCCAAGCTCAACTACCTAGACCCTCGCATCTCCGTGGCCTGGTAAGACCCTTTACACCACAGCAACGAGACGGGACACACCGGCCTGGTGTGGAGAGTCCCTGAGCTCTGAAAGCTCAGAGCGGCAAGTAACCCACAATGAATGCAGTGTGTCCAAAATGGCTGCTCCTCACAGGATGGAAATGGCTGACCCCTTGTGGTTTTTCTGTGTCTTCAGGTGTAAGAAATGGGAAATCCCCGTGGAGAAGATCTATAACAAGACCCAGCGGGAGAAGTTCGCCTGGGCCCTCGACATGGCTGAGGACGACTATGAGTTTTAAGTAAAAAAAAATGTCTGTGATTTTACCTAAAATGACGCGCTCTTTTAACAGACATCTTGTTTTTAGCTTAAATGACTTTTCACCCGGTGGCCAGACCCAGCGAAAGGGCGAGTGTGTGGGTTTGCGTGTACGTTGTGGGGTTGGGTGGACTGGAGTGCGTTGTTCTGTCTGCTGACCCAAGGCGACACGCGCATCGGCGCATTGAGGGTTTTCCTGTGGTCTTTGAAATCCTCAT
>OMLJ01113911.1:0-17695 GCA_900302595.1 Gadiculus argenteus
ACACACGCACACGCACACGCACACGCACACGCACACACACACACACACACACACACACACACACACACACACACACACACACACACACACACACACACACACACACACACACACACACACACACACACACACACACACACACACACACACACACACACACACACACACACACACACACACACACACACACACACACACACACACACACACACTAAAGTATTACATATATATGTGTAACAACAATACAGATTTCACACAAATACCGGTAATTCATAGTCATGAATCATGAAATTATCGAACAAAGGGCTCAGATTAAGGCTTGAACCTAGAACAAAACCCCCAAAACCCTCGTACCTAAACACCCTCCACCCTTACTCAACGCATTACGCCCGGTCACAGAAACACCAGGGTAAAGCTTCGTTACTCTAACACCCACCTTTGATCCGGGCGCGTCCTCACAGCCCAGCTCCTGGTTCACCCGGGAGGCCAGGCTCATGGCCGAGATCCTGCGCGGCTGGGTCACCACTATGTTGCAGGGCCGCGGCCCGTCCGCTCCCAGCAGCAGCTCCTCCAGGAGGAACTGGGGCACCTGGGTGCTCTTGCCGCTGCCCGTCTCCCCGGCCACTACCACCACGCGGTGCCGCTGCAGGGCCTCCATCACCCGGTGGCGGTGCTGGAAGACCGGCAGCTGCTCGCGCTCCGCCTGCGGAGGGAGAGGTGGAGGTTTGGTTTAAACTTGTCTTTTTATTATTGGGTGGGCGAGTTAGGTTTCGGGTTAAGGTAGGAGGGGTTAGGGTAGTGTTTCTGACTGTCTGGTTGTGGGTTCCGAACTCCAATATCTGCAGTATACCTGGAAGAATCCTTGAGCAAGACTCGCTAACCCCTACCTGCTCCGAAATAAATTCAAGCGCAAGTTACTTTGCATACATGAGTGTGGTTAACTGGACCGTGGAGTCTTACATTCACTATTGAACCATTTATAGATGCTTTTATCCAAAGTCACTTTGAGTGAATTCCGATCCATGTTACGAAGGAACGGGAGACGGTTTAGATACTTAAGGTTAAGCTGCCGACATTGGGGCTCGAACCCAGTACCGTCGGGCTAGGATTCAAACTAGCTCCTACCTTGAGTTTGCGAGCCAGTGGGGAATTCCTCATCCTGATCATCAGCTCCCTGGACGCGTCGCACTCTCCGCCATTCTCTTTCCTCCCCCGGCCGGCCTCCGCCTTGTCGCTCGACTCCCCGCTGTCTTCCATCTCCAGACCCGCCAGGTTCTCCCAGGACTCTTCCGGCTCGTCCTCCCCGTCGGCGGGCTGCGTCACCTGGGATCCGAACCTGGGGCGGGGATCCTGGGAGTCGGAGCTGGGGTTGTGGTGCTGCTGCTGCTTGAGCCTGGTGAGAAGGCGGGCGATGAACTGGTCCCGGGGCTTGTTGGCAGCGGTGCGACTCTCCTCCTGCTTCTGCTGGTCCCGGTCCCGCCACTCCAGCCACACGTCCCGGTAGGTGGAGGGCAGCAGCTGATGCACCGACTGGAGGAGAAGAGAGGGGGGAGAGGGGGAAGAGAGAAGAGAGGAAGAAGGGATGAGTCAAACGGAGGAGTAAAAGAAGAGCAGAGAGAGGAGAAGAGAATTATAAGGAAGAAGGAATGAACCAACATACAGCATTGTACAGGGATTGTTTAGGCTGAGGGGAACTTCTCTATAGTGAATGTAAGGTGGCGTGAGGGTCCCAGCCGTTACCTGTCCTTTGACCATGGTGTACAGAGCCAGCACGGCCCCCAGGTGTTGGGCCTGCATGCCGTCCTCCGTCAGGATGGTGGGACAGACCTCCAGCACGTCTTCTAGCCTCTGGACACGCACCCTAAAGAGAGATGGCGGGACGGATTCATCAGAGGGGGACGATGGTTATTTAGTGCAGTCTGTTTTCATTTTGTCACGCAAACATGACGGCCATACGCTAGATTTTGGCTAGACGTAGCGTGGTCTGAAAATACTGTGCGTATTGTACCTACAGAAGTCTTTAATCGTTTTCAAAAGTCTTCAAGTGGATATACATTTTGAATGCAGCATTGCTTTGATTTGTTGCCTTGGAAACTAAATATGTTATACACAACATATTCTGACTGCAGAGAGATTCAACTGAGTTTTCTACCATCACGTGAAGAGGATAACGGTTGGGCTGGGGTACCATGAAGACCTGCATCTGAAGACGCACACACACACACACACACAGGCACACACACACACACACACACACACACACACTTACTTGCACTTCCAGTACTTCCCAACTTGGACCTTGTGGAAGGCCGGCGCGGGACTCTTGGGCAGGTTCTTGCGGACCCAGTCGATCAGGAACTGTTTGGGGGACTTGCCCGTCCAACTGCGGGATGTGTAGTCAAAGTCACGAATGTCCTTTGGCTCGTTTTTCTTGGCCACTGCAAAGAAGCGTGTAGTAATTGTGAGGTGACAGAGGTTTTTGAAAAGTGATTGGACATCTTGGACCAGTTATTATTACTGTACCTTTAACTGCGGGGGGCGGGACTGGAACTTGATCAAACAGGTTGAGGCCCTCTTCCACGGCAACAGGAAGTGGTTTGTTCTCCTTGGGCGGCGCGTCCACTACCTTTATAGCAGGGTTGAACATTGGATGGGACTCCAGAGGTTTCATTTCTAGGAAAGGAACACAAAAAGATAATCATTCTTGACTGGTCCAATCATTCTTGGTGAAAGATGTCGCTCGTCATCCTGTGATTGGTGGAAATGTCCGGACCTTGCTGTATGATGCGTATCCTGTCTTGGGCCATCCTTTGGGATGCTTTGTCTTTTTTTAACTTGCCGGTGGCCGCCATGTCCTTGGCGTCGTACAGCTGGGCAGTCAACACCAGGTACCTGTCGTTCTGGTGAAAGTCACAAACACAGACGTTGAAACACAAAAGTACGTCTTCGCACATTGGGACAAAACCTGAGGTTTGAAGCCCTTCCACTTACTGGGTCAAACTTGCCCTCCTGTTCCATGTGGCTGGCAAGAGTGTTCCCTTCCCCCTTTTCTTTCACCTCCTCCTCCTCCTCTTCACTGCTCTGCTCAGCGTATCTCAGGATCCAGTCCTTCACAGCGGCCTCATCCTTCACCGGGGCCTTCGGAGTAGAAAACAAGCTTGTGTGAGCTGGTTGTGAATCTGTCCACAAGCGAGTCTGAGCATCCACCGACACACTCACCTTAGGGGCCTCCTTGGGAGAGTCATCACGTGATGCTTTGGCACTGGGTGGGGCGGGCTTCTGAGGGACTACGGGCTGGTACTTGGGCCTGCTCTTCTGGTTCTCCTCCTGCATCTGCTGCCGGAAACCATCTGGAAGCTCCTCTGGTGAATAGAAGGGAGCACATCTGAGCATTAGGACCCGATCACACACACACCAAATGCGTTTTTAACAGCTGGGGCACCTACGGAGCAATAACCATGGAACATTCTGTATCAGAACCAACAGCAGTAGGATACGTTTTCGTTTTCTGAGGTATTCAGAGATAAATCCTATACAGGGACTACATAGTAAGCATCAAGGTCCTAGGATGATAACAAGAACATTGATTATGGGAGCAGTCTGTGCGACCGGAATACTACACAGTTGCACACACAAACATGCTGACAGCATGACCACATAAAAAATATCATGCAACGGAGAGATGAGTCATCCCACCATCTTTGAGATTCAGACAAAGCCAGTCGAGAGCAGAGTGGAGATCTCCTCCATACAACACACTGCTTTTCATGGCCTCTTCAATGTGCTCCGTCTTGAAGTGGAACTTCTGCAGAGCGGTGTAAAGGTCCTGCGATCATAAGAAGGCAAAGTTAGAAAAAAAGAGAGAAAGACTATACCTGTAGTAGTTCGGTAGTCACTTCGATTTTTAACATACCAGCAATTTCTTATTGGTGAGTCTGCCTGATATCGGCCCCTTGTCTCCATTCTCCTGTCTGAAGTCATTGATCAGCTTGATGATCTTCTTCTCTAGGTCAACTTGAATGACAACCTGCATCGGAGGGAGGTTAGGTCAAATCCCATTGAACAGCCATTGCTCGGTCAGAATGGAAGATTAGAATTAAATTGACTTGGGTACCTCATTTATATGACATCTTAGACAATGTTGGTTTTAAAGAGGTTAAGCATTAGATACATGCTAGTGAGAGTAAAGCAACATGACTATGAAGACTGAAGTAACTTAAATACTTTACTTTGAGGATTGACTTATCAGCTACGCCCCCGGTGTCCACCTGGGCCGTGTTGGCCAGGCTGTAGGTCCTTGGAGCTAACGGGAGACGGAAGAATACTGGTTAAAGATAATACCATACTCTAATGGAATAACATGATGGCTTGACCCCCACATGAAAACGTCAAAACCTGCATTGCATGCGTCACTTACTTCTGCTACTTTATAAACATATTAATTTATATCCATCTATCTATTTATTTATATCTATATTTTTTCTCCAACACTCCCATTCAGTCCTTTAGTGTAGTGTGCCTGCCTAGGCCCTAGGCAGGGTAAGTAGGCTATTACGATGCAGGAACGATCTCCCACTGTACATTAAACAGAGTCCCGGCAGAGAGCTGTACCAGAGCAGGTGAAAGAAAAAAGAGCCCCAATAGAGTGACCAGGGCGAAATGTGGGAGAAACTGAGACCAAGCAGAGAGGAGACAGAGCCTCATCACAGAATAACAAGAGCGGGGAGAGAAACAGAGACCCAGCAGAGTCACCACAGCAGGGTGAGAGGGCAAATCTGGCACTTGGTACCGGTTTTATAGTTCTATATCTACTATTTATGTAGTTATAGTTTTAAAGTTCATATTGTTGTTTAACTTGAATCGTGTCATTTGTATCTGAAATAGGGTTTCCGATAATGTGCAATACGTTTGTATGTCTTTTAACATGGTCGTTTTTAACACAGAGTGCATGTGCTAACCTCCTGGATGTTTTATGTGTTGTAACTTGCAATCAACATATAGTATCCGATCGGTATTCTGAAAACAGGAATACCATCCAAACCACATTAAAACCATCACCAATCAGGACCAATCCGTCTAACGTGACCAACTCAAAGCTGTCATTTTCGGCGCAGCAATATGATATAAAATAAGGATACCTCATGCTACTTTAACATGACGGCTTCATCAAAGAAGGCCAGGGAGATGGTTGTCAACAGTCACCTTTGGGTTTGTTGTCCTTTACTGGTTTCACCGGCTTGCTCGGTGGGGGTTTCTTGCCAACAGAGGGGTCTTCGGCCACGATGTTGGCCGCTGCAGGAGCCCCTCTAGCCGCGGCTACAGGCGCCGCTGCCGCACTCGCTTTCTTCTTCTTTCCACCCATCGGGTCGTATATACTGTCTGCTGATGGTCAACCCAGAACACTATCTATGTGCTGCCATTCAGGTGTCGAGTCATAAAACGTGACAAATAATCATCCGTCCATCCCAAGCATCCAGTTGTGGTAGATATTTTTAGAGCAGGAACACTGTTTGGACACACACGGCTCGGGGCTTCCGTAGCGGAAAGGGTACCGTATAGGCATGGGCAAAACGGTTCTTCTCCGGGAACCAGTTCTTTCAGTTCCGTCACTATAACAAATCGTTCGTTTGATTCGTTCTATATTCGTTCTCGCGTCCATACGTTGACTTTGTATGGAGGCGCGCCGCTCCGCCGCTTTCGGTGTGAACGCGGCATTAGGTTTAGGGGAGGCGAAGCTTTGTTCGCTTGTGTCTTTTATTTACGTGACCATATTTTGGTTTTATGTTAAAAAGATGTCAAATAAATATATATATATATATTTAGGAATAGAAGAATCAGTTCTCTTGTTTTGGGACTCGGTTCTCTTCGGTCACCTTCGTTCGTTCTTACCGAATCGTTCGCGAATCGCCCATGCCTAGTACCGTAGAGTACCGCGGTGCATTGTGGGAGTCTGGTCACACCGCCGCTTGGAAACATGGCGGACGCTTTTGGAGACGCGCTGTTCAGCGTGTTTGAGGACGATACCGCTGCGTCCAGCAAAACAACACCCGCTGCCCCCACCACTAACGCCGGGTAAACATTCGTTTATTTGAATTGAATTGTGTTTATTTGTATTAAGTTGAAGTGGTTGTATTATTGCTTTGTTAAACCGGTCTTACTATTGCACGTTGAACCACAGACTGCCTGAAGCCCAACCGGGCATCATGGTTTGTAAAACTTGACCAAGTTAACACCGCTCGTTGGACGGCCTGTTGGTTAACAGGCTGATTTACAACAACATTGAGCGTTAGTGGGGTTTTTTTTTTACGATCAAAACATCATTTTACAACCACTTGGATGAGGGGACGAAACCACGTTGTATCACCAAACAGTCCCACATGGTTCATTCACTCCCACAGTTTGGAGAAACGTCGTTTACATGTTGAATATCACATTGTAATCGCTGCCCTTCAATATCCACTTCTAGGCTAGCATCTATGCTGTGTAGCTTCATATTTGTTTTCTCGTCACCCTACAGTTCGCGTGTAGATGGGGATGATGCCTCTCACGGCCGGGGCAAGAGGGAGGCGGCCCCAGACGTCACGGAGGAGGTGGTCTACAGTAAGAAGTCTCGACATGATGCTGCTGACGACAAGTGAGTTGCATTTTGTGCAAAGCCTCATATTTGGTGTGCGTGTGCGCATCTTTTTGTTGTTGTTGTTGTTGTAAAAATGGATGTACTGATAACGTTTTTTTTGTTTACCTCAGTATGGCGGACTTTATGCCCCAGGTGAAGGTGGAGCAAGTAGATACTGTTGAAGGATGCACCCATGAGGTACTGAACCGTAATCAAACTGATGGACCTTTTTATAGCGAAAAATAGATTTCATAATTCATACTCATACATACCGTACTCATACATACATTCAATCCATGTTTTGCTTACAGGTGGCGCTCCAGGCCAGCGAAGAATACGCACCCCTGAAACCTCGAGTTGGAAAAGCAGCAAAGGTATGCTATCCTGAATCTCCTACTTGATGACATACACTCCCAAATGCTGTCATCTGATTGGATGTCACTCTCCCGAATGCTGTTGTCTGATTGGATGACAAACACTCTCCCGAATGCTGTCATCTGATTGGATGACACACTACGTGGTCATCTGATTGGATAAGACTGTGTAAATGTTAGGAGACTTCTGCATTGTTGTGATCTTCTATTCTATCTCCCGCAGGAATACCCTTTTATTCTGGATCCATTCCAGCGCGAGGCCATCTTGTGTATTGACAACAATCAGTCTGTACTGGTTTCTGCTCACACCTCTGCTGGCAAGACCGTCTGTGCCGAGTGAGTGTTTTCTTTTTAATTTTACTTAATCAAAGTGCAAATAAAATATTATAAAGTTGAGCTGAGCAGAGGCTCTAAACTGATCACCCGATTGTATTGCTGTATTGGATTGGAACTCTGCACATACAGTATCTTTGGGTTAATAGTCAGAAATTAACACGGTACGGTTTTATGACGGAGACAGAATTGTCACTGCCTAATCAGGTGGCACAATGAAACAAACCTTAAACTGGCCTTCTCTAAACATGAAGCCTGCTGAAGCCTGCTGCTTCTCTAAACATGAAGCCTGCTGCTTCTCTAAACATGAAGCCTACTGTCTCCAAACCTGTAACCTCCTGTGTTCCCGTCCTGCAGGTATGCTATAGCGTTGGCATTGAGAGAGAAGCAGAGGGTGATCTTCACCAGCCCCATCAAGGCCCTGTCCAACCAGAAGTACAGAGAGATGTACGAAGAGTTCCAGGACGTCGGTCTGATGACTGGTGACGTCACGATCAACCCCACCGCTTCCTGCCTCGTCATGACGACAGAGGTAGGACCCAAGTTCAGGAGTAAAGCTTAGATTATACTTCTGCTTCAAAGTGCCGAAATAGTGCTCCACAGGTCTCTTTGCCAGTGCTTTCATTTATAATTCTGTGCGAGATATGAAGTAGGCTTGGGCGGTATCATTTTTTTCATACAGTCATACCTTTCTAACATCACACTGCGGTATACGGTATATGACGGTATGCTGGCGAGAGCCGTCACTCTGTTTCGCTTTCGGTTCACGCGACCCGCATTCCTATCAATCAATCAATTTGCGCCGCTCCGTTTTATTGTGTGGCGCAACACTGATGGAAAGAAATGCATCTGTATTTTTGACGGTATTGAAAATCATACCGTTGGTAATTGTAAATACCCTGGTATACCGTAATACCGCCCAAGCCTAATATGAAGCCAATGTGAAGTTGCACCTTTGGGAAGGTGCACATAACCGAGAGACGCCACTTCTGTGTGCTACCCCAGTGCCCCAGAGACTATCTAAGCATCACCTTAAAGGAAAACCCAACCCCCCTGGTTGAGCTAGTCTCTGCCGTTTCGTGTGTTCTGCCAACGTTTTAATTTTCCGATGGGGCTATATTGACTTTCAGGATTTTATTGGCTGTTATTCACTGTTTAATTCAAAACGGCCATTAACAGGTCATTTATGCAATAGCATTTATGTACCCATAGAGGGCACTGAGTCCATTAAAAACAATTTATCCTACAACAATAATGATGGCAGAGATGCTGTGTTTGGTCCGAAATAAGCCGGGAGTGGTCCAAAATCTACAGGGTCTCGTACAGAGGCAGGCACAGTCAGCTAGAATCAGATATTCTTAGAGCATTCAATCACTATTAACTGATTGATGACTAGGCCATTTCTAACCGAGTACAATCAAATCCACTCAAATATAACTCTTAAACGGACACCTTGTAACTGCAGAGTTTGACCAGGATCAATCTATATCACCAATATGTAAGCCCCTACTATCCCTTTAAATCTGAACAGAATTGTTTTAGGGTTAGGGTTTTCCTTTAAGAGATAGTTTTTAAGGCGTGCTTGGTGTTTCAATAACCCCAGTGGTGACTAGGCTTCGGCGGTATCATTTTTTTCATACCGTGACGGTATGACTCATCAGCGGCGGAGGGCGGGGGGGTGCTAGCGAGAGCCGTCATACTTCTGCGTTGGGATGTCGGAGACGCGACGCAATTCACCGCCAGGGTTGCCAGATTGGGCCATATTTCCCGCCCAATCTGGCAACCCTAGTGGCAGCGCGATACAGATGGGGCCCGCGAGAGCTATCGAGAGCATTCACTTAGGTTTCGGTCACTTTCAGTTCACGCGACCCGCATTCCTATCAATCAATCAATTTGCGCCGCTCGGTTTTATTGTGTGGCGCAACACTGATAGAAAGTAATGCATCTGTATTTTTGACGGTATTGAAAATCATACCGTCTGTATTTCTAAATACCCTGGTATACCGTAATACCGTCATACCGCCCAAGCCTAGTGTGGTATATATGTTGAGGTGTAAAGTGACGTGGTGCTGTGTCGTCTGGTTTGGTGTGATGATGTGGTGTGTAGTATTTCTGCGTTGTGGTCTGGTGCAGTGTAGTTCAGTGTGGTGGTGTCAGGCAGTGTTGTGCGGTGTTGTGCAGTTTTGCACGGTTTTGTGCGGTGCTGTGCAGTTCAGGTCAGCGCGGTGTCCTCTGGTGCCGTGCAGTTCAGGTCGGTGTGCTGTCGTCTGGTGTGGTGTGGGGCGCTGTAGTTCGGTGCGGCGTGTGAACGCTCACCTGCATCCTCTTGATCATCATGAGCTGCTCCACCAGCGGCTGGGTCTCCCCGGTCAGGTTGGTGGTCCCCTCCAGCATGATGAAGGCGTGGACCGACGGGAAGGACGGCTGGGCTGGGGGGTCGCTCTGTGCCGTCAGCATGTGGGGGATCCTGCGGAGCCCGACAATTCAATTATATTTCTGCCTTGAACAAGAGTGCGGACGGGTGGTACGCAACGGGTGGCGGGGGCTCTGTGTGGGAGCTGACGTCTAATGGTCTTCAGCTTCGAGATTCAAGATGAACAAGAATTACGAAAGCAGTCGCTGGCAATGAAACTCCTGAGTCTCAGGCTTCTTTCACAGTGCAATATAAAAAGAAAAGAATAAAAGAAACACAAGAAAGAGTGGTGAGACCTAAATAAACAAAAATAAAGAAATAAAAAAACAATATTATTACACAACGCGCAAGATATCAAGTGCAATTATGGGTTTTGGGAGTTCAAATATAGAGTGATATTACACGGGTCAACAACTGATTGCACAGCTGTGTCAGCGTGCGGTCAAACGACAGTTAAACGCGGCAGAATAAATGATGGAAAACTCATTCTTGACTTGATTTATTTTGTCGTATAATAAATAATTTATTACAGATAGTTGTTTACAGCTGGATATTTTTATGAGTCTGACGAATTTTGTCGAGGCCGCAGGACGAGACAAAATACAAAGACGAGTAAAAGGTAATCTAACGACTACCTGTGTAATAACCTATATATACACTGGACATAATAAACTACAATACTGGACATAGGTAGAATGTAAAAACTGTGAGGCGATGAGACGTCGTGAGAGTTCTTCCCTCCTCCCCTGACCCGCAGTGCCATTTCTGGAGAGGGGCGTGTCAGCGACAGCCACTGCGCGTGGTTACGTGGGTTGATCAGCGACCCACCCCACAACACATCACCACCTGTTTTTGCAACACGGCAAAAACAGGTGGTGCCCACAGGCTCACCCTGTGAGCTCCAGACCATATGGTAAAGCGTAGAGGGACGCCGAGGAGGCTCGTCGCTACTCACCCCTTCACCAGCGACACGCTCTCCTCCAGGTTACTCTTCAGGGTCTGATTGGTCACGCTGCCGATGCCTTCTGTCAGTTTGACGATGGCTTGCTCCACGTTGCTCCAGGAACCTGTTGGGAGACCACCGTGGAGAGGAGATGCCAGACGGGAAGTTAGAGTTGATTGTGATTGAGTGCACGGCATATATACATGAACAGCTGGGGTCCTGTTAACATTTACATAATTAAGAGAACACAGAAACAAGTAAAAGTATCGGGAAAGCAACCTTGAGCAAGATGCCCTACAAAGTCCCTTGTGTTTTCACTGCAATTTGTTTAAGGTAAAGAGTCTACATGATGAGTGCAAAATGACTTTATTATAACAGCAAGAAAACACACTAGCGCTTTCAATCTTCCACTATCATCCCATTCCTTATAATAATCCAAATGTATGTTTAAAATTAGCCAATCGTTTATATTTACTATGTACTTTGTACCGTGTATACCCTGTATACACAGACATTGCCATGGCCACTATTAAACATTCTGTCCACTAGAGAACATTTATTTTGTGCTAAGTAAATAAAAGGCACATGAGATGCCACACTGTCCATGGTGATGGAGAGGACTGACTCACGACTTGCATTGCGATTTTTTCACACAACAATAAAATAATAAAAAACAGTGAGTTGAAATGGACTGTACACATACAACGCGAGTTCCATTTTGCGGAAAGGCACTTTATCACTTTTATTCGCACCAAGGTCAATTTTGTCGACTCAGCGAATAAATCTGTTTAACCAATCACATTCAGGTATCTTTTTCATATCTTTTTCATTCACCATGGACATTGTACAAGTTGAAGGACATGGCGAAGGTAACAATTTACGTTTATCAATGTTTATCAACACACACACACACACACACACACACACACACACACACACACACACACACACACACACACACACACACACACACACACACACACTACCTTGGTCCTCTAGCCGAGCGATGTGGATCAGGGCCCTGTTCTTGATGCTGCTCACCAGGCTGTGGAGCCTCTCCTGGCAGGCCTTGAGGCTGGCCTCCGTGCTGGCCGAGCTGCCCAGCTCCCGGAGCCGGTCGCAGTACCAGGCGCAGCCCAGCACCAGCCACATCACCACGTTAAGCAGCGCCCGGCACAGGCCAATGCACTCCTCCGCCTTCCCATGGCAGCTGCAGGGGGACGAGGGGGCGATGAAAGACATGAGTCAGGGGAGCGGTGGAGGACAGGGTTAGTTTTTATTTCACCAACCTTTTATTTAGAAATGGTTACATTTTAAATGTATACATGACCTACTACATACAATGATTTAGTGACTTCCAGAGTGACTCAGTCATTAATCGTCATCAAGCCACCACACCATCCTGCCCTACTTAATTTACATATGCAAATAAGATAATTACAACATAGAGCTCATACGGGTAAGTGTGACCTTTTTGTCGGTCAATCAAACAATCAATCAATCAATGTATTATTTAAAGTGCAGTCTCACCATCGAAATGGTCTCAGAACATTTCTGGATAATAACATCAATACATTGATAAAGTACCTTAGATGGTTGCTGAACATATCCATAATCTCCAACAGGGACTTGACACAAAGCTCTCGGGAGAAATCATCGAACTGGAGAGGAAACAAATCATGCCTGGATTAGAAACGATTTCAACTGACTTGTCTGGAAAATTCATCATTCATTCACAACACATTGGTCAACCATATTCTTATCTATAGATATATCTATATCCCATATCCACACCTTGCTGATGGCTGTGAGGACACTAGAATAAGACACCATCTGAAAAGAAACAAAAGAAGGTTTATATATTTTCGCTTCAATATGTCTGGAGCACAAGTGCAAATAATATTGTGTTGTACTGTAGCACTGCATTGGATCTCACCTGTGAATTTATTGCATATTTGAGGTAGGACAATATAAGAGGGTTGGGAGATGGTCCTATCAGTGCTTGCTCCATAAGTGCTTCTGAAATTCCCAACAACAAAACCACCAGGTTACATGATCTGCTCATGGTCTAAGCTGTTGAGGTTCTGGATCATTGGTAAAGCGAGGAGTCCACTCGTACCTGCTAGGTTCAGATAGTCCCACGTTGCTCCCTTGGTCCCCAGGTTCTTCTTGATGTTGATAGCCCACTGGTAGTCACTCCAGCGCTCCTTCCAAGCCTGTAGGATGGCTTGTTTCAAATTGACCACCTTCATTCTAGCGGTCCCGAAAAAACCAAAAGCACACGTATATGTTAAGACATGACACGGATATTATATTGTGATGGAAAAAGAATCACGGACATGCAATTGATCTTGTTTTGCACGGTGTCGACAGCTGTGGCTGACTGAGGGAGTCACGGATCTACTTCCAGAATGAATTAGACAGCGAAGAAGACCGCGGGAAAGGATGCCGTTAACGGTAACTGCAGTAATATGAACGAATGCGTTTGATATTATATTGTGTAACTAACCTGAAGTTTCTGAAATGACAACAAAGAGCCAAAAATATGTTCAGAATTTCAGATATTCAATGTAAGCACGCCATCTTTGTTTTGAAAGGTCCCGGGCGATGATAGGCTGACATGACGGAGGCCGAGTATTCTCTCACCGGATTGGTGTAGCGTCATGGAGCCGCCGACAGCGATTGGTAAATCAATGACTAAATGGTACCACCGGGGGTCAGTATCTGTCTCTGCTTTGAAACCCTGTTTAAAACACGCTTTATGGCGCTTCTCTTTATCAGCCATGGGCTCAAAATACCACATCTCACCTGTTTTCGGCGAGGGTTTCAGCCAAGTGCTCTTAACAGAGATTGTCTCAAAAGACGAAATGGAAAAGGTTTACCTCTAGGCCTATCTGTTTTTGTATGTTTTACATTTAGGACATTAAGCTAATGCAAAGTTTTTGTTTTTGAGAAATTTGTATACGTTCTTAAATAAATTTGTATCTGTTTTATGTGTTAGAAAATGCAATGTAACATCTTAGCATTTGACATGAAAGGTTGCTCACATCACAAAAGAACAACAAAAAAAAGATACTATCTTAACCCTCCTCAAGTTTGTATTACACAATCTCTCAGTTGTACAGTAGAGTCTGTTTACATTACTCCTTCCCCACGTTTAGCCTGCCAGCGATCCCTCTTATTTCACTATCTCAGCCTGAGTGCTTTCTTGTGGACCCTGTATTCAGCCAAGGCAACAATGGCGACCATTCTCGCCTGACACTGGACACTGCGTCTTGGCTCGAGTAGTGCCTGTATCCCTGGGGCGAAGCGATGCCAGCCAGCAGAAGGCCGTACCTGCTGGCATGAGGCAGGAGCAATAGACACAGAGGAGGTGTATGGAGGGAGGGTGTGTGTGTGTGTGTGTGTGCGTGTGGTTATGTGTGTGTCTGTCTGTGTGTGCGTTTGTGTGTGTGTGCATGCGTTTGTGAGTGTTTGTGTGTCTGTCTGTTTGTGTGTGTGTTTGTGTGTGTATGTATGTTGTGTTGTGTGTGTGTATGCGTGTGTGTGTGTGTGTGTGTAGCATGCATGCGTGTGTGTGTGTGTGTGTGTGTTGATGGTTTGTGCGTTTGTGTGTGTGCATGCGTGCTTGCGTGTGTGTGAGTGTGCTTTCATGTGAGTGTGTATGTGTGTGCTTGCGTGTGCTTGCGTGCGTGTGTGTGTGTATGTGTGTGTATGATGTTGTTATGAGCAACAAGCTCCAATTGGCATGACCTCCCAGGGTGAGATGCATTAGAGACAGCCGCGCCGGTGCTGCTGGACTCTTGTGCGACCCCCGGGAGGCCGGGGATGGAGAGTGTAGACACTGCCTCTCGTCTGTTCCCATGACTTCACCACACGAGAAAGACACCGCGGCTACTGCTACTGTTGCTGTTGTGACGCCTCCTTTGTCGCAAAGCTAGCTGAAACTTGTCTGAGTGCAAGAAAGAAAAACTAAAATACAAAAAAAATCACCACAAAAGAACAATGATGTCTACGTCATGCTTCGAAGGCGGGAGATGTGACCAAATGTCTGAAAGGCAAGACGATGAAGAATAAAAAGAATAAGAAGAAGAACAAGAAGAACAAGAGGAAGGACAGTTTTGCTTATTTGCAGGCTTGTGTTCCGTTGACTTTCTAGCCTATTGCGTCGGCAATTAAAGTTTGTATGTACTATACTTTTCCCCCACTGTATTAAATCTCTTTCGTCCTCTCTCTCTCTCCCTCTCTCTTTCTCTGGATCTAGAACTTTCTTTTCAGGGCCGGGGGGCAGACGAAGGTAATTACACAGGTCGAAAAAACAGGAAATGAGTGCGACCCCTTTCTGTGCCCTCAGGTGCTCCGAGATCTGGGCTCATGAATCAGACTTGACTCAGGGATCTTACTGTAACCTGCAGTCCGGACAAATGCCGATGACCACGTTGCAACGGACATTCTGTGTTACAACGTTACATAAACAGTTTTGCATTGCACGTTTTCGCCTCAAAATCATCCCTTTTTTGTGGGTCTGTAGGATCTCATCAAACAAGGGTCTGGTATTCCTTTCAATCAGTGTGTGTCTTTGTCATTGTAGCATATATGTTTGTTTGTTTGTTTTCGTTTTGCATGCATCCATCAGATATCGGGTGGTGTTGCGGCGGTCCTCACGGTGGTGGTGTGTCACGGTGGTCCCTGGTCTTGCTAAACCGCAGCACGACGGCATTAGCGGGAAAAGAGAGTGAACCTGAGACCTAATTAAGGAGAAGTGCTCCTAGCTGTCTTGCCCGTGCAGCTCCGCAGCTCCAGAAATAGCTCCACTTCAACACCACTGTCCGTCATTCGGGCTGTCACCACCAGCCAGAGACCACAGTAAGTATGATCCAGGGCTAATGAAGGAGGACTATATTGGGTCGGAGCGGGGATGGCGTAGAGCACAGCTAGGCTACGTCGGTGCTTCCCCCACCCGCCCACCATCACCAGTGCCATTAGCTCTGAACCGTTTCTCCTTTGTCTTCTTCGTCTTCTTCTTCAGCCTTCAGAGTCTTTTAGCAAAGCTTGTTTTGTAGCACAAAGTGGAGTTGGTTTTGGGTCCCATCTGGCTCCACCAAGTGTTCCCTATCAGCCCCAGAGAGAGAGAGAGGGTTGGGGGTGGGGAGAGTGGGGCATTCCCAAAGGGGTCATCCTTCTGTTGCATAATTTAGGTAATTAAGAAGACATAACAAGTTTACCTTCCTAACTTTGTCTAAAGAAAGTTCAACTGTTACATAAACCACTGCCTCAAAATGACCACTGCTATTTTACTATGGAGTCATTTAAGCAACGTTCAGTGAACTCAGATGCAGTTCATTGTTAGGAGCAGCTTAGGGTTAGCCATCTTAAAGGAATGCTAAAAGGTGGGTGGTGGACATCGCCTACCTGGGGATCGAACCCAGTATCGTTTGACTCACTAGCCTATAGCCACTACTCTACCATGCCCATTACAAATTGGTGACCAGGTATTCCCAGTTGAAGGAAACATTTTCCTCGACATGAGATCCCTCAAGCAGTGTTGTGTGATGTATTAATAATACAATGATTAATTTGGGATAATGGCTTGTTAGTCCACAAATGTCTGGGGAAATTCGCTGTTCAACATTCACACCTACAAATCACTTACTGTATAGCTATTTTATGGTGATAAATATAGCTGTCTCATAGAAATAATTGAAGTCAGGGGGTGAAAAATCCATAAGTGATTAACAGATAACGGTTTGAAAATCAGCCCAGTGATCCCTTGAGCAATGATGAGCTTAGCAACCATATCTTACTTAGCAATATGGTTATGAAAGATAAGATTTCACCAAAGCTTCTTCCATTTTCCTTCATTTATCAACCCTCTGTGCGTAAATCCTGAACAAAATGAAAGCCGTACTACTTTACATTACTAAAGCGCACAAAGTGACTTTGAGACCTGTGTGTGAAGCTGAAGATGTAAGAGGCGTGTAAATAAACCTATGAACTTCCAGCGATGCTCCACCTGATATACCAGATAGGATATCCTCTGAAAAAAACAGCACAATCATCATCTTGAGCTATTGAGATAGGCAAGGTTATACGCTTGATTCAATCGAACCGAACACGATCATGTGTGTGTGTGTGGTTGTGTGTTCGCACACACAAATCGTCCTAAATTACCAAGGATCCGTCTCCATTCACCTAACCCTTAACGGTTTGTCTGAGGATGGTTTTGTTTCCAAAAACACACCAATACTACTGTACTTACACTGACATATCCACGCTTAACCCTGACCCTGAATAACATAAGGTAAATCATCACCCACCCAACAGCGTTCTTCATGAGCCAGCTGTTCATGTGCTCGTTAACCCTCCGTCACTCATCCTGTTCCCCTGACCCACAATGTGTGTGTGTGTGTGTGTGTGTGTGTGTGTGTGTGTGTGTGTGTGTGTGTGTATGCTTGTGTGTGTGCGTGTGTGTGTGTGTGCATGCGTGCATGCGCATGTGCATGTGTGTGCGTATATGTGTGTGTGTGTGTATGTGATTGTGTGTGCATGGATGTACTTGTATGCATGTGTGTACACGTGTGTATGAATGCATGTGTGTGTGTGCATGCATTCTGATACCAAGCCCTCCAATAACAGCACACACAACAACAACAACAACAACAACATACACTATCCAAACCCTGTGGTGTCACCAAGTAGAGCGACTAACAGTGTAGCTCTTGACCCCTGTGCCCCGACGCCTGAGCCCAGCACAGCCACCGGCCTGCTACGCTAATCCCACATCTGCCTCTCTCAGGGAGGGACTGACCTCAACGCTTAAACCTAAATTATTTAGCAAGACACTGTGCCCAGAGAGCTCTCTCTCTCTCTCTCTCTCTCTCTCTCTCTCTCTCTCTCTCTCTCTCACTCACGCACGCATTCACAAATTTCATTTAACATTTTACCTGCATGCCTATTGTCTTTGTGTACACTGCATGACCAGTATGTGGTCTATATTGATGCATACAGCAATGCTT
>OMLJ01113927.1:0-14054 GCA_900302595.1 Gadiculus argenteus
CACACACACACACACACACACACACACACACACACACACACACACACACACACACACACACACACACACACACACACACACACTGACACACACACACAAGCACGCACACACATGTACTCGGACAGACAAAAACATACACACACACACACATAAACACACACACACACACACACACACACACACACACACACTCTTTTAGATTAATATGCAGATGGATGCATACATTCTCTAGCTTACATGTGAACACAGATGCAGATACACACATGCACGCATACTCAAATGTGCAAATGGGAGTGCTTCCCACAGGTTCACATTAAAAAGATAGTGTTATTGATATGATGGACAATGCAATTTAGAGGCAATTAAAAACTGATTAACATGTTCAAATGAAACCTGCATGCCTGGAGGGCATTCACAGTGTGTGGCAGCAATAATGTATGTGCTCATCCATGCATGCATGTTATGCTTGTTATGTTGTGTATGCATGTGTCATTGGAATCCAAACAACCAGCTAAACATGAGTGTACAATCATAGAAAAACTAAAACAGGCTGAGTCGCAAAGTAACCGTTAAGGTTGATTTCAAGGTGAAAGTGGTGGTTCTGAGGGCAGATACTGCTTTTGATATCAGCCTATTTAAGGGCTATGGGACCATGTAAGTATTTCTAGTTTACAGTAAATGGTGTCCATCCAAGTGTAACTATGGTGTACAGCACATTAAAAATATACATCTTTGACTTTAATTATGATCAAAACACTTCAATCAGACAGATGTTAAATGGTTGTGAAATTGATCTGGGCGTGACCGCGGTCTGGGCCGACCGCTAGCGATCCTGTTATCTTTCCACCCGTATCTTGACGGAGCACTTAACACACAGTGACTAATTAATTCTCAGCAAATTAACTGGTGGAGTGGAACTGTTTGGAAACTCACACCCCTGCTATCAATTAGAGGTCTCTCTAAATTAACTTGTTGCATATCCAGCCAATGTCATTTTCTATTTTTGTTATGCCTGACCATTTTTATGCAAATGCTCAGGTTTTTAAATGTTCTTCTGGATGAATCCAGAAATGTTTGGGCAGGGATCACTGACATTGTTTACTCTTTATCTTTAAAAAACTGTACTGATTGAACAGTTTTTTGCTCTGATTTGCTGCAAGGAACAAACGGTAACCCTTCCTTTTACAGTCCCCTAATTACCAAGTATTTACCCGGTAAATATATGGTACATCATAGTATATTAATGGGTAATTAACACTAATAAAAAGGTAAATACAGAGTAACTACAGTTGAAGTACTAAGAAAAATCTCCACTCTTACCCATGAACTCTAACTAAGTATGTTTATGTTGGTAACATCCTCATCCTCCTCATCTTCATCCGCTTATCCAGGGTCGGGTCGCGGGGGCAGTAGCTCAAGTAGGGGGCCCCAGACTTCCCTTTCCCGAGCCACATTGACCAGCTCTGACGGGGGGATCCCGAGGCGTTCCCAGGCCAGTGTGGAGATATAATCTCTCCACCTAGTCCGGGGTCTCCTCCTCACTGGATGTGCCTGGAACACCTCCCAAGAGAGGCGCCCAGTGGGCATCCTTACCAGATGCCCGAACCACCTCAGTTGACTCTTTTCTAAGCAAAGGAGCAGCGGCTCTAATCCGAGTTCCTCATGATGACTGAGCTTCTCACCCTAACCCTGAGGGAGACGCCAGCCACCCTTCTGAGAAAACTCATCTTGGCCGCTTGTACCCGCGCTCTCGTCCTTTCGGTCATCACCCAGCCCTCATGACCATAGGTGAGAATAGGAACGAAGATCGACCGGTAGATCGAGAACTTTTCCTTGCGGCTCAGCTCTATTTTCGTAACAACGGTGCGGTAAAGTGAACGCATTACCGCCCCCGCTGCTCCGATTCTCTGGCCATCTCACGCTCCATCGTACCCTCACTCACGAACAAGACCCTGAGGTACTTAAACTCCTTCACTTGGGCTAAGGACTCATTTCCTACCCCGGAGTAGGCAATCCACCGGTTTCCTGCTAATAGTCATGGCCTCAGATTTAGCTGTGCTGATCCTCATCCCAGGCACTTCACACTCGGCCGCCAGCCGATCCATTGAGTGCTGAAGGTCACAGGCCTATGATGCCATGAGGACCGCATCATCTGCAAAAAGCAGTGACGAGATCCTCAGACCACCGAACTGCAACCCCTCCCCACCACGACTGCGCCTCGATATCCTGTCCATGAATATCACAAACAGGATTGGTGACAAAGCACAGCCCTGGCGGAGGCCAACACCCACTGAGAATAACTGACTGACTGCTGACTGGCTGCCGAGGATGCGAACACAGCTCTTGCTTTGGGAGTACAGAGATCGGATGGCCCTGAGGAGAGACCCCCTTACCCCATACTCCCGCAACACCTCCCACAGTTTCTCCCGGGGAACCCGGTCATACGCCTTCTCCATATCCACAAAACACATGTAGACCGGATGGGCATACTCCCAGGCCACCTCCAGAATCTTTGCAAGATCTTCCTCATTTAGAAATCAACATAGTACTTTCCAATAAATGAATTGTTCTTATTATTTATTGTTATTTATTTGATTTACCTTAGAAACTATGGAATTGTTTTTATTTAAGTTTAAAAATTACAGCACTACTTACCTGGTAACAACCCCCGCAGGAACAGTTTTCCTCTAGTGTCATGGTACATCTTAAATACTGGATACGTAGCCATTTGTTTCCATAGTATTACCAGGTGCTTACCATATAATTTGTAACTGGTTATTCCATGCAATCAACACAAACGTGTACCATATATGTTCTGCATTGTCGTTCACCAGTAGTTAAGCTTTTTGAGCTTTTTCTTTTCATTGGTTCACCATTTGTTTACCAGTAGTGAATCAATTTAGAGTTTATAAAATGTTTATAAAAATTATAAAACCCCAGACCACTGTTGATGAAAGGCATATTAAAATGAAACAAAAACAAAGGCTTGACTTTCAAACAATGCATTTCTAACAAACAGGCACTGAACACTGAAAAAATCAGACAAACAAAAGAGCTGTCTACATCCACAAAACTCAATTTAAACGTAGACCGAAGCGTCATCAACACGCCCACTAACGTGAGGTGCAAAATGCAGACAACCAACTGCTTATTCACATATAAGCTAATTAGCATCACCTCCGGAGAACACACTACCTCAGGGGTAGTCTTTTTTCAGGAGGTCCGATGTCAGGATATGTCATTCACATATAGGGCCCATCAGTAGATTCTCTGTAGAACAGACGGTTGTATACGCATATGTGAAAGCAGCTGTTAGCGCTTTAGCATCGAGCTAGCGTTCTAGCAATCGAGCTAGCGCCGATTAAATGTCCAGATTTAATCGGGTTCTGTCCCATAAATACAGTTAATAGGAAAGGAGGGGACAGGCTCTGTTATTCACACAATTGCACTACATTACGGTTGTAGTATGTTTAGACATCACACAAATATATTGCATTATAGTTAATCAGGATGCAATTATTAGATTGATATTCACCCAAAATATATTAAACTATATTTTAAGTTATTAATTGCATCCTGTTTAACTATAATGCAATATATCAGCAAAGTGTTACCTGTAGTCAGTAGCAGCCCGCCATTGGCAACTACTACAACAATCTGAATGACCAAATGTATTTTTATTGATTTTTTGTGTGATTTATTTCCATGTCCGAGTTTTTGGAATGACAGATGCTACCGCTAGCTCAATGCTAAAGCACTAACAGGAGCTTACATAGCCTGTACCTTCCCATCCTATTAACTGTGTTTTTTCTTTTTAATACGACCAAACACAATGGCCAGAGGACCAGCATCTTTTCTTAACCGTGCAAACAAAATAATTTGTTCTAGAAATGTTAATTAATTGACAGTCCTAATGTTTATTTTCTTGTCTTCTACTACTTTATTACAGTATTGAGGGAGAGATTTGGAGGTACCTGGTCAGGGCTTGGTCAGCCTACAAATCCCAGGTGTGGAGACTGCAGGGGAACCGCACAGAGGACACCAAAGAGCCATCTCTCATTCATCCAGTGGACTCACACTAAAGAGCATCTCTTATTCATCCAGTGGACTCATTTTGGTCACTTTCGTCACACCCATAACACTCATGTGTTTTATTAAAACACCATCAGTAACATTTAAATTGAATGTAGACAGCTCTTTTGTTTGTCTGATTTTTTCTGTGTTCAGTGCCTGTTTTTGCCATTGTTTGAAAGTTAAGCCTTTGTTTTTGTTTCATTTTAATATGCCTTTCATCAACAGTGGTTTGGGGTTTTATAACAAAAATTAAATTGATTCACTACTGGTAATCAAATGGTGAACCAATAAAAAAAAAAAAAAAGCTTAACTACTGGTGAACGACGTTGCAGAACATATATGGTACAAGTTTGTGTTGATTGCATGGAAAAGGGAATAACCAGTTACAAATTATATGGTAAGAGCCTGGTAATACTATGGAAACAAATGGCTTCGTATCCAGTATTTTAGATGTACCATGACACTAGAGGAAAACTGTTCCTGCGGGGGTTGGAAACAGACAAGGCTTCCTTTTACAGTACAGTTTCAGCTTACTTACTGGGTAAATTGTCATGTTTTACTACATTGCAGAACATACATGGTATAAGTTCCAGTTCACTGCATGGACAATGGAATAATCTATTACAAAGGATATGATAAGAACATGGTAATACCATGGAAACAAACGGCTTCATACCCAGTATTTAAGAAGACGTACCATGACACTAGAGGAAGGTAAGTATTGCTGTCATTTTTCAACTTAAATAAAAACAATTCCATAGTTTCTAAGGTAAATTGAATAAACCCTTTATAAATGGGTGTAGCTATGTACAATAACTATATAAGAAAAAATATATTGGAAATTCATTTATTGGAAAGTACTATGTTCATTTCTAAACAGTACATAATTAAAATTGGGCTGTTACCAACATAAACCTTGGATAACAACACTTGAATTGATGGCCAATAGAAGAGGTGTTTCTATGAATTGTTTGCCTACTTTCCCAGGAAGTACGCAGTTATATCTGAGTTATTATCAACCTAAAACACTCCCAACTACACGGTACTTAGTTTGAGTTGATGGGTAAGAGTGGAGATTTTTCTTAGTACTTCAGCTGTAGTTACTCTGTATTTACCTTCTTATTACAGTGGTAATTACCCATTAATATACTATGACGTACCATATCTTTACCGGGTAAATACTTGGGTAATTAGGGGACTGTAAAAGGAAGGGTTAATGAATAAACATGACTGAATGACTTAAGAATGACTGTTGTTACGACTCTTCCCCCTGCTTTTCGCCCCCATATCTTGCATTCTCATTTTCTGTACAAAACATGACAATACAAAAGGAATAACATTCCATGACCAGTCCCAGACTGCTCCAACACACTCATGTCAACATAGTGTCTTGTTCACACGACACATCAAGATAGTCGTTCACGGGAGCTAGTGCCAATTCTGCATTAGGCTGTGAGTGGAATAGCAGAGCTTTATCATGAAGTCTGTACTCTGCATCAGTTACTACAGAGCCAACGTCCAATAGGCATATAGACATACAATTAATAGGGTTGTGACAAAACAATTATGCTATTATTAACGTTTTAAGATGAATGTGTGAATAGTGCAGGACAGCCGTTGGATATTTCCAGGTCAATATATCAGCGTTTTGTGAGCCAGATGTATATGGACGTGGCAGCACATAGTTACATTTCCAAATTGGGATTATATTATGATTTCCAACCCCTCGTTTACAAAAACTGATCACTTATGTCACAACATTCCTAATCAGGCAAAAAATGTATGAAGGTTTAAAAAAAAACAACAACCTCATATTCCGCAAATGTTGAGATTTGTATTTCTTTGCATTAACCAATTTGGATTTGTTGTCAATCTACAAATACTGGCTTATATGAGCACACACATAGTGGCACACCTCGATAAGTTCCTAACATACTCTTGTCAAAAAGGAACACCGGTACTGATTTCCATTTCATTAGATGGTTCTCACATTACAGAGCTAACCAGGTATTACCCATAATAGCTCTCCTAGGTGTTTTTAATTAGGGAGGGATCCTTACTATGCCCGGCAGATGGCTCGATCCTCTGTCTTTCGCTAAAGTCACACTAATTAAAATTCCTTGAGAAGCCTCATCCGAGCAGAATCTGTAATAAGGGGACTCTGCATCGTCAAGTAGGGAGGTGCCTGATGTCTCCATGGCACCGCGCACCTTGAAACTGGAAAATACAAATACACAATAAAACCACTGTCGATTTCAAAGATCTTCCACCTTTCCATGCGTTTCCCCTGCCTTAATTTGAGCGAAGATATCTGGCTACATTTTATATGAATGAATAATGATCATGGAAGGGCCAGGCTAATGAGCCTCTCATAAAGCCCTCACGGTGAACAGTTGAGATTTTATAATAATGACGGGTAATGTGAAGCAATTAGGCTGTCAAGGAATCTCTGTTAAGAATTCATCATATAAACCAATGACATGGTTTGAATAGGAGGACTCCATATCACTGCTTTGATATGAATGCAGTGTGTGCATCGACCACGTGTCCATGGGTTCTCACAAGTCCTTCCATAAAAATGAAAAGATAAAGACTTTCAGGGTTGTTGTTGGTTTTTTGTTGTTCGGTTAAGGCCTTTTGTTCGGTCCAAAAAACAACTTTCTTAACAAGCACAGGTGGTAGGCAAAGAGAATTTGGCCTATGATGTAGGCAAATCCAATTTGGTCCCCTCCTGTTCATCCACTTGGGCAGAAAATTATACCGGCTTGTGAGGTGTGCGTTCATCCAAGATCTGTTTTCAGGTATCAGCCTAATAATCCCCCCATAAGAAGCAAAGATATTATGTTGCAGTAAATATCTTCTGATAGATGCCCACAGCTGGTTTTCATGTTAATGAATAGAAAAATGAGAGAACATAACAAGCTATGATTGCTATTACTAGACTAATTAGCCCATATTATAATGTGTTTATGCATTTAATCATGTATAGTAAGACTTCTTATTTCCATCTGGCGTCTTTGTCATGCTTCCAGTTGGACACCTTTTTAAGGCCACCCTGTCAGACAATGGCCTCAAATAGTTGCTGTATTTCCAGTGAAGAAAACAACTTTTCATCTGTGCCCCGTTTCCCGAAAACATCGTTAGCCTACGTGGTTCGTGAAGTTCATCGTACGATCATCGTTCAGTTTTCAGACCATTTCCAGAAAGCATCGTTAGTAACGAACGCTGTGAAAACCCTTGTAGCTAACGACGGCTCCAGGGGTACTCGTAGAGCGCTAAGATCATTGTTAATATCAATAACAATCAGTCTCAGTGGAGTCAACCGCTGGTCATTCCGTGGTATTGGATGTGTTTTATTAAAGCACATCCAATACCACTGATTGTCCAGCTGGCGCAATTTCGCAATACCCTCAAAACAGTGGTTACCGTAGATATATTACTCATAGACTACTGTTAGATTTAAACAGCAAAGACAGAGACGTCAACGTCAAGAAGTCAACGACAACAACATTTAATGCAGCAATTTAAAATTCCAAAAATACATGCATAGCTGAAATGTACCGATCAAATGCCACGTCACAAGGCGTCACTATCACAAGGCTTAGGCCTATAATAAAATCTGATGATTCCATTGCTCTTGTGTGGGAGGTCGCTTTCGAGATGCACTTGCTGTCTCCCTCTGATTTTAATTCAACCATCGTGGTTTTAAAATGTCCTCATAGTGACAGAAGACATTCGGTGTTGAAAGATGCTGCGAAAGGAAGACGCAGAGGAACTGTCCTTACGAGGGGGGGGGGGAGACGTCTACGGCGCATGTGCCGTGATATGGTGGTTAATGGCGCTCTGACATAATAGCGCACCGATATGATGGTTAATAGCGCTCGCGTCGCCCCCCAATAAGGGTGCATTGAAGGCGCTTGCACACCGGACGCGTTGCGCAGTTGACGCGCGTCAAACGGCGCCCCTAGCACCAATAGAAAGCGTTGCGCAGCAGCGCCGTTGTGCTTATGTTTTGAGAGCAGCAGATCAACAAACATAGCGATCATAACGTTATACACGTTGTTTTATGGCTACATATATGGTCCTGATGCCCATGATCCTGTGTGTGTGCTTACAATGATAGTCACATTAATTCATAGTTACTTTATGTACTGTCTGCACTTTGTTTACGGTTTATTTACATTTATTTACAGTCATTGCACACTTTTTCATTGTGAAATTATTAATCTACTGCATCAACAATCTCCATATGTACAGGACCTTGTATCAACCCGGGATGGTCAAACCAGTTCAAAAAAGTGCCTTTTGCCGCACGCCAGCGCGAGGGAAATAGAGCAGGTCGAGAAGCTAGGCGGGGCAGCGCGCCCGCGCGCGTCAAGGCGCTACCGGTGTGAGCGAGTCCGTCGGAAATAATGGGGGCAGACTTTTTGGACGCGCAGGTGTGAGGGCGCCTTCATCACACTACCACTGTCAGCTCCGTCAGTCGACGGATGGTGGAGGGCGTATCTGATGTATGGGGGAGTAGTCTTTGTGGACGCAAGCTGCAGCCAATCAAATCACTCCCTGCTTAAAAGAGTGTGGTCCCTAAACTGAATAGGGAGATTGTCCTCCAAAGCAATGATAACTTTCTCCTCCATTCTTAAATCCCCGCCGCTGACAGGTGTCGTGCCAACGCTGCCCGGGAAGTGACATGTTGGCCAATATTTAGAGACCCTACTTTTGCGTTCCCTCGCTATAGTCACAATGCTTGTCCCTGATGTCTTCTATATGCAGGGCGGGGGGGTTGTGGACGTGCACGTTTTCACCCCCGATTCATATATACGGGGGGGGCTTGGTTATCTTGTTATTATTATCATACAAAATATCAAGTGTTGAATGGGGAAAAATATGCGTGAGAAATGTCAAGTGTGGCGTGTGGCGTGTGGTGTGTGGCGTGTGGCGTGACAATGGCTCAAATTGTGTGTCTATGTGTGTATTAAAGAGAGAGAGAGAAAGAGAGAGAGAGAGAGAGAGAGAGAGAGAGAGAGAGAGAGAGAGAGAGAAAAAAAAGACCCCAGCCTGGTCGGCCGCGGAGAAGGCGAGTCCGAGAGCTCTTCTGAGGGAGTTTTAGTGGTTGTGCTTGTTATAAAGAATGTTGTACTACGGTTTAATTTATTACCGTTATCGTTTTATTCATTTATTTTCTCTTGCCTACGTTTAATTTCTTAAAACGATCTAGATAGATGAACTTAACATTCAAACGACATAATGATAATGCTACAATATCCATATGTTTCATGTTCATTGAGAGAATCGAACCCCGTACGCCTGCACAATAGGCTGCCACTATATCACACCCCCAACCACAAATCTGTTGTCAATGCGAGAACAATACTACACTATATTATGTAATATAATGTCATAAATTCTTACATTCAGAAACACTGGTGTTGATGATGTTGGTGATGCGTTCAATCAAAAATTCACAGCCCTTGTGATTATTGTGAGGGAACGCTAAAGTACTAAATATTGGCCAACATGTCACTTCGCAGGCTCTGGTACCGCTCCATTGACCCAACACCAGCTATATGTACCACGTGGGGTTGTATTATTATTAGACGATTTCATTGGACAGAGTCCAGGTCCGTCTCAGTATGTATTTGCATAACCGCGATCGGATTGGCCGACAGATCTGTCGCTGCAAGAGAAGTTCAACTTTTGTCGCAGTCCACGGAGCCGGCGTGACGAACGGACCCACAATGCATTTCGAGATCACCTCGTGAACGAGGTCATTAGGCTCGTTCATGATGGACTTGGCTAGGCTTGGCTAGGCTGAACTCGCCGACGAGAGCTGCCGGTGGCTGAGGGGGCGGGGTTTAAAAGAGCCGGCAGCCCAGCGCAGTGAAGTCGGACACCAAAGTAGACGTGATCATGACGACTCTAGCGGCATTTGCGTTTTACATGGCGGACGAAATTGAAATAATGGAATTACCGGTGCTTTTTAACCAATAATAATAAGCAATGAAACATAAATAAATATCCATAAAGCCAACGTTGGGAAATAAATGAATAATATTCCATGACACACGATGCAGTACTTGTAGTGATGTCGAGATGAGGCCTCATGAAACGTCAAAGCCTCTCAGCTAGAAGAACAACCAAAGTGGTTCGACCTCGAAGCTTCAAATGAAAGAAAGAGCTTCCAGTTTGCTTCGTGTGCTGCCTGATACAACATCAAATCATTTGAGAATTAAAGTAATTTCAGTGATACATGTGTGTGCTATTCATAAATATCTCCCGAACCAATGGTAGAAAATAAATCATATGGCAAAAGAGAATGTCTTAACTACTGTACTAATAATTGTCATAATAATACTTGAAGTGATGGATAGATTAAAGAAGTAACCTATCACACTGCAATAATGACTGAGAATGACTGTGATTAATTCAATAGACATTAAAGCGTTCTTCTAACTGGGTACTGGGTATACCATAACCCATTTTGCAAATACCGCCATCTTGGAGATTGCGCAATGCGTTGTGGGTACGCACTGATGCACTCTGGGATTGAACGCGTCCAAACACCATTTCCACACCGTGTTTACGTACAGCCGCGATGGACACGGAAGATCGCTTCAGTCATATGAATAAAAGGATAATACAAAAGCCCTTACTGTAACGTTAGCTTATTTCCATTGTGCTCCCGTGAACCCAATTCATGAGCACAGACAGACATAACATACAGCTATTTACGGTGCATGCATTTACTGTAATCTGACTAACTACTGGTAAAGTGATTACTTTATTAATATAACGATAATAGCAATTATAAATGTAAACTGAATCAAATTAAAAACTAGGGAAACACCGTAAATGCTCTAATAGAGGACCGGTTCTTTATTTGATTCCAGCAAATCGCGACCCTGGCCTTTATTGGAAGCAGGCCACTATTAGAGACAGAGACAACCCTAATCCTTTATTTCGATTTGAGCAAAAAGGACTACCAGTCGAATGAATAAAGACAAGATGTTGTGTCTATTTGAACCTATACAATACTAGGTTCATTTATTGCAAACGTAGCAAACATACCATTGTAAACACTTAACCACACACTGTGATAATAGGCTACTGATTAATAACAAAAGGCAACTTACAGGTTTAGACACCTTACCGCTCCAAAGTTGAACCATCCTCAGATTGTCCAATTATAGGCATAATTCTCTGTTGTTATGTGTCCTGTCTTGTTTGGTTTAAGTAAAAAAATCCTCCAATTCAATTCTTTTTAATTCTCTTCATCTCTCCCTGTCATCTCCTCATCAGTTCATTATTGTCCAGTTCCTCTTGTCCTCCTCATTTTCCACTGCGTCTGTTCTCAGGCAGGCAGCAGCCTGTCGTCCGGGCTCCTTCTGAGCCGCTGTCGTCCGACGTTGCAATGCAAAGCCATTTTGGTTTTAAAACTTTTTTCTTTTCTCTCCACTTGCCCAATCACTGTGACGGGAAGATCCGAAATTGGAATAAAGATCAGAGCGCTATTAACTATCATATCATGGAATCGGCCTAACGGAGAGAGGAGGGAGCGCGGGGAGCGATAGTAGTCCACTCCGCTGAACAGTATGCTGTCCAACCGAACATGTCCCCAGATTTGGTGTCAGAAATATGGTCACCTTATCTGCAGCATATTCCAGCATGTTCTCTTTGAACTCGATCCGCAGCTGTCATGATAAACAACGTCAGCCTACCGGTGACTGAACGGGAGACTTGGGTGTGGATTCACGGTGCGGAGATCGTGTATGGACGGACGACTTCAGTCCCAGAGTGCATCAGCGTATTCCCACAATGCATTGCATGATCTTCAAGATGGCGGTATTTGCGTAATGGGTTATGGAGGTATAATATAACTGGAGAGAGCGAGAAGCCCCGCCCCCCCATCAAGACCTTATGACCTGACCTTCCGTCAGGTCATTTACGATCACGGTCTTGGTAGCTATAAGGTGCCCCATTACAGACGCAGAAGACAATGAACGGCATTGGATGGGCTGTAAAACTCATCGGGAACGCGCATAGTTTTAGCATCATCACTTCATTGGTCCGCTATGGTGCGCTCGCAGGAGGGATAACGGTAACAATGTGCTGCTATTGGCTCCATGGTTCTTCAGGTCCTGCCTCCAAACATGCTCATGAGACAGAGCTTGTGCCCTGCAGTAAACTCGTGCACAACTGTTCCCCGGGAGTAGGAACAGAACCCGGAAGTAGGACGGTGCTAATAGGCTGAAGCTCACCACCCAAAGCCTGCCTCCCTGGGGTAGACCCATTTCGCAAGCAGTAGAGCGAGGCGAAGCCTCAAACGTCACGTGTGACGTCATTTCGCCTACGTGAATCCTACTCGACACAGAGCTTTGCTGGGGGGAGGAGCCGGAATACTCGACACATGTCATAACATCACTAGTTTAAATGTTGATCCCATCGTTATTGCAACTACATTTTAGAATAATTTAGGCCAAAATCATGAATGTTCTTTATTTTGAAAATGTAGGCCTACTGTTGTAGGCTAATGTTATGCAAGCCGACAGCTCCCCCTAGTGGGCTTGTGTGTGTATGGACTCGGGCAGTCAACACGTGCCAGTCTTGTTATGTGACAACGCGTTCAATACATGCTTAAGAGACTCAGCTTGACTCGGTGTATTCTTCGATGCACATACACTTGCAACATGGTGTCAGAAGTGGTTTTGGAACCCAGAGAACATCCTAAGTTGCCTGTAAATGTTACAGAGTGCGTTTATTGGGTTTGCTAGACGTAGTTAGAAGTTTCAGTTAGCCTGTTAGCGTGGGGAAGATGGCTTCAAACATTCCGCCACCGGAGCCCATGAAGATGACTGGGGATCTTCACTGCCACTGGGCTAGCTTTCGTTCAGAGTTTGAGGATTATCTGCTTGCAACCGGGATCGACAAGGCAGAGAAGCCGGTGCAGGCAGCAACGCTCAGGAGGCTGATGGGGAAGGATTGCCACCATGTTTACAAGCACAATCTGGGACTCACGGAGGAAGAGCAGAAAGACGCAGGTGCGATACTCGACAAACTGGGGCAATACTTCACACCCAGCAAAAATGTGATCTTTGAGAGGTATGTTTTTGGAAACCTTAAACAAGAGGATGGGGAGTCAGTGGATGCTTTTGTCACAAGACTGAGAGAGAAAGCTGCCACATGTGAATATGGAGCTTTAAGAGATGAGCTCATAAGGGACAGGCTTGTTCTGGGAATAACTGATGAGGGCGCCAGACGACGCATGCTAAGAGGAAAGGACCTTAAGTTGGAGGGGGCTATTGACATTGTCCGTGCAGTGGAGGTGTTGGACAATAAGTTAAAATCCATGTCACTTAGCAGCTCTGTGCCTGGGGAGAGCATCAATGTAGCATATGGACAGCGACCAGGACGGAGACCTACCGGCAGGCCATCCGAGTCCGCCAGCACATCAGCACAGCCACAGAGAGGCACAGGTGGATGCAAGTACTGTGGCACACCACACAGACGGGGGCGAGACCTGTGCCCCGCATTTGGAAAGACATGTCGCTTGTGCGGCACTGCTAATCACTTTGCCAAAGTTTGCATGAAAGGAGGCCAGCAAGCACGTCAGTTGAACGCTGTGGATGACCCGTCGCTGGGGGACCCGGAGGACTACGGCCGCGATGAGAGAGATGTGTACACGGCGGAGAGCTTGGGGGCTGTGAACACTCAGAGGAAAAAGTGGTTTGTAAACCTGCCACTCCACAGAGGGGTCCAGAGGTGCCAGCTTGACTCTGGAGCCACCTGCAACGTGATGAGCATGGAAGACAAGATGAGACTGGCACCTAAAGCTCCTCTTCAGAAAAGTCTTGCCAGACTGAGGCTTTACAACAGTGAGTGGATGAGCTCAATTGGCGTGTACAGCACACAGTGTGTCATCAGGGGCAAGACACACAGACTGGATTTTGAGGTTGTGTGTACCAGCCAGAAGCCTTTGCTTT
>OMLJ01113928.1:2500-13622 GCA_900302595.1 Gadiculus argenteus
CAATAACGCCTGGAAAGTCTGGAACTCTTCACCATGTTCTTCTGTTAGACTTCTTCGTAACCATAGTTACATTCTGCGCATGCTTAGTTTCGGTTGTCAGGTTTCATGAAAGTTATGAATAAAATACGTTTAAATTATTTAAGGCAATATTTCATCATGTCAGGCTTTTATATTGTAGGCCTAGCTGTTGTAAATTAACAGTAATGCAAAATGTAAATTATTCATAATACATATTATATGCTATTGATCTTCCAGCCATGTCGTGTTTTTAATTGGCAAAAAAGTCAAAGGTTCATATCAAATAAATAATGGATTAATGGATGAAATTCCTATCTGGCAATAATGATAACCCATCATTGAAACGCAATGCTATTTTCTCACGTGATCTCGCGAGAGATTACAGTCACGCTTCTCGCGCGCACTGGTTCTCCTGCTGGATTCTAAAATGGCGTATTGTTGTCACAAACGTAGCGTTCTATTTTTGTAATGAAATTTTAACAATGTTCGGCATATGATGCGATTTACGCATGCATCGTTTTTATTTAAGTAAAATAATCAATGTGTTTGCTTGCAGCTTCTCCTGAGACGGCTTCTACGGCTACCGTCGCCAGTTGGGTTTAACTACCATTCAGCTAGCGCCAGAAGACACTTTTCCCGCATTAACCGGAGATTGTGCAAACATGGGGCAGTTAAAACTGATAGAGATTGAAAACTTTAAATCGTATAAGGGAAGACAAATTATTGGCCCCTTCCACAAGTTCACTGCCATTATTGGACCCAATGGATCAGGTATGTTATTAATTTGTGCTAACTAATTAAAGCTAGCGGATCCTGTTAGCTCCTGTGTAGCCTGTAACTCTCGTCACTGTGTTGTTAGATGATGTTCATGTGTACATGTACACACGGATTGTACATGATGCTGATGATATTATCCCACGTTTTTCCATTATACAACATTGCACACCTCAGTGGTTTATTTGTTATGTTTGTATTTGTATTATGTCCACCGTGTTTATACATGTAAAGCGTTCGTAAAATAATGCATTTGTTGCAATTAAACAAAATTATATATAAATTGTAGTGTGCGCGTTCAATGTTCTCTCGAACCAAGATTATGGTTATGTGATTATTTTTGTCGAAACGAATTGGTAGCATCACGGTGCAACAGTTTGGTGTCATCACTACTCCTCGCCTGACATGTTGAGGTCACATAGAGTCTACTGGGGATAATACAATTAACTGTAACGTCTCTTGGTTATATTTATATCGATAAATCGGTATCTTGTATATAAATTAATTGTCTTATGTTTTGCAGGATTTTCAAAAAATGTTTTTACGACAAATACATTTTTTATTGATTCTTGTTAATTCTTGTGTTGAACTTTAGGTAAATCCAATCTTATGGATGCCATTAGCTTCGTCTTGGCAGAGAAGACAAGCAATCTCCGTGTGAAAACATTGAAAGACCTGATCCATGGAGCTCCGGTGGGGAAGCCAGCAGCCAACAGAGCCTTCGTCAGCATGGTGTACCAGGAAGACAGTGGAGAGGAGCGCACCTTCACCAGAATCATCATCGGTATGCCATGCTGTAATGTGTTTAAAGAAGTTCTACAAAACCTTGTCTTTCCATAGCTACTCTGCAGTTGATTTTAGAAACTAGGATGTGCAGCGCTAGAATCTTTGTAAATTCTAGGTTTTTATGTATGCTATGGTGATTACACGCTGAATGTCAATTTAGAAATTGTTTTGTTAAATTCACCAGGTCTTTGTTCTTTAATGTGTGGTAGGTTCGTCCTCCGAGTACAGAATCAACACAAAGGTTGTGAACCTGGCGGAGTACAGCGAGGAGCTAGAGAAACTGGGCATCCTCATCAAGGCTCGCAACTTCTTGGTTTTCCAGGTAAGACCTAACTTGCAATTTACAAACACAGATCCCAGGGTTTCACAGAAAATAGGTTATTGTTTATTAATTGTTTATTATTAGTCAACACAGTATGAAGACAACAACAATAAGTTTCAGTGCTGAGGTCTGCATTTCTTTAACAGTGCATATTATTATTATTATTATGAACAGTTATGAGATGTATTATTCATTTGGACACTGACTACAAGGCTTCAATACAGATCAACTTCCTATAAAGACATGGTAACAGCCTTGGGGTTTTATCTCTTTTCCAGGGAGCGGTGGAGTCCATTGCAATGAAGAACCCCAAGGAGCGCACAGCTCTGTTTGAGGAGATCTCCCGCTCCGGGGATCTGGCCCAGGAGTACGACCGCAGGAAGAAGGAGATGGTGAAAGCAGAGGAGGACACTCAGTTTAACTACCATCGCAAGAAGAACATCGCAGCAGAGCGCAAAGAGGCCAAACAAGAGAAAGAGGAGGTGCGTTGGGCCTGGTTTTTCTAGTGGCCATTATTTAGAGACTACATATGCATTAAAAAATATGACACATAAAATATGGTTGGGCTGGTCCACAATTTTGACGAGTTCACCTGTACTACTTGATGTTATAACGAGTGATCGAGTGATATATCGGCCGGGCAATATTACCGGCCGATATTAGCTGGGGTTTTTTACGTGTATCGGATGATTTTTTTATTTTTTCCTGGCATGATTTACAGACAGTTCAATAAATGTTATTTTTAAATTGAGACTTGTAACATTTGTTATCATCATAGTGTCATTTTTATGATTTTAATGAGTATCGGCTCCAAATATCGGCCCAAGAAAATCGGTATCGGCCATCGGTGAAGGCCTAAAAAAAAATCCATATCGGTCTATCCCTAGTGATAACGCACGTCCCTCCCTGCAGGCTGAGCGGTACCAGAGGCTGAAGGACGAGGTGGTGCGGGCCCACGTGCAGATGCAGCTCTTCAAGCTCTACCACAACGAGACGGAGATCGAGAAGCTCAACAAGGAGCTGTCCCACCGCAACAAGGAGATCGACAAGGACCGCAAGAAGATGGACCACGTGGAGGAGGAGCTGAAGGAGAAGAAGAAGGAGCTGGGCCGCCTGATGCGGGAGCAGCAGACGGTGGAGAAGGAGATCAAGTGAGTCCCGGGGATGGGGGACGTTGCACTCCTCCTCTAGACCTGGGTTTGGTTTCCGTCACGGGGGAAGATACAAAGCACTGTCCACTCTGTCTCCACCAACTGCAAAAATCCCCTTGTTTCTTGCTTTTTAACTACATGTCCAGTTGTGTATATGTAAATGACATTAATGACGTGGATCTTCGGAGAAAACGATTCACTGAAAGTCGCCCCCTTGATAAGCTTGTTTGTAAAGCAAGTAACAATACTTGCTCTACACACACACACACCTCAAAATCAAATACTGTGGATTCACTATGATAATCAATGTTGGTTTGAAAGTATCCCGTTGACCAAATTAACCTACACCCCCTTTGCTCCCTCTCACAGGGAGAAGGACTCGGAGCTCAACCAGAAGCGGCCGCAGTACATCAAGGCCAAGGAGAACACCTCCCACAAGATCAAGAAGCAGGAGGCGGCGCGCAAGTCCCTGCAGAACGCCCAGAAGATGTACAAGAAGCGCAAGGGGGACATGGACGAGCTGGACAAGGAGATGAAGGCCGTGGAGCTGACCAAGCAGGAGTTTGAGGAGCGCATGGAGGAGGAGGCGCAGAGCCAGGGCCAGGACCTCACCCTGGAGGAGAACCAGGTCTGCTTACAGGGCATTACATTTATGAATGGGTCATTGGTTTTTAGTTTTTTATTTATTCTATTTATTAGGAACGTTTGAAGGGATGATAGACGGCTGCATATTATTATTATTGTCTTGTTGGGAAGGTTTCAGCCCTTTTTATTCCAGGACGACTTGTTGACATTGATGTGAATTCCTCAGGTCAAACAGTACCACCGCCTGAAAGAGGAGGCCAGCAAGCGGGCCGCCACCCTCGCCCAGGAGCTGGAGAAGTTCAACCGCGACCAAAAGGCAGACCAGGACCGTCTGGATCTGGAGGAGAGGAAGAAAGTGGAGACAGAGGTACGTGAGCTCAGCAGGTCGATGAGTGTCAAACAATTTCCATGTGTGCGTTCCCTGCGAATAAGAGTTCATTTGAAATGCCTGGTTCCAAGTTTCAGCTTTTTTTTTTTCTCCGTTGTAGGCCAAGATAAAGCAGAAGATCCGCGAGATTGAAGAAAACCAGAAACGTATTGAGAAGCTGGAGGACTACATCAACACCAGCAGGTACCTGATCCCTTCACATGCTTTAATAAATCCATGCTGTATTTTGTAGGGGTGTGCTATGTTGTTAATGGGAATGAGTAGCATTCTGTATCTGAGAATCCACCTGATACAAACATTGGATCCTATAATAACATGGCAATATTAAAGAAATGTCAAATCAAATGAGTATGGTCTCATCGTGCTCCTTGTTGTTCATCAGACAGTCCCTGGATGAGCAGAAGCGCATGGAGGAGGAGCTGACGGAGGAGGTGGAGGGTGCCAAGAGAAGAATCGACGAGATCAACACAGAGTTGAACCAGGTAGGGCACCCCCACACACAGCAGATTCCCTGTCCTAACCCCGTCTTCTGAAACAAACGTCAAAAATAATAAAACGATGCATATGGCTCATATGCATATAGGTGTATGAGAGCCATTGTCTGCTGTTAAACTCTCACAACCACCCCTCTCACCACCGCGTAGGTCATGGAGCAGCTGGGGGACGCCAGGATCGACCGGCAGGAGAACAGCCGCCAGCAGCGCAAGGCCGAGATCATGGAGAGCATCAAGAGGCTGTACCCTGGCTCCGTGGTACGGCAGCACCCCCCCCTTCACTAGGCCAACCACGCCTCCTCCCTTTTGAAGTGTTCTCATCGAGCACCGCCTGAATTCACACTGTTCTCGTCTTCTGCGTGTTTCTCCGTGCAGTACGGCCGTCTGATCGACCTGTGCCAGCCCACGCAGAAGAAGTACCAGATCGCCGTCACCAAGGTGCTGGGGAAGAACATGGACGCCATCATCGTGGACTCGGAGAAGACGGGGAGGGACTGCATCCAGTACATCAAGGAGCAGAGAGGGGAGCCAGAGACGTTCCTTCCCCTCGACTACCTGGAGGTAACGTTTGATGTTGGATGGTGCGGTGGCCAGAGTGTTAATGTAGTACATAATGTAGTAGTACATACATAACAGTGGTTTAATCGTCTAATGTGTTTCCAATGATGGTTGATCACTCCTAAAACTCATACATAGATGCTAGGGCGGCATGATGTATAGTTTCAGCAATATGCGCAAAACGGTTCTCATTTTCCACGATGAATCGAGAAGAAAGGTCTCTACGGTCTGAACCTTGGACTTGCACAAGTGAATAATAGGAAAACAAAAATGTTGACGCTTCATTGGTTTTATATTCACACAATAGAAAAATCTGCCCACGGCGCTTGTGAACCACAAACTATCAACTAGGAATGAATCAATAATGTGAAAAACATATCGAGCTACACAGACATCGCATTTAAGAGCGATGTTTGTGTTCAGCCTGGAGGCCATATATATGCAAAAGATCAATCAGCCTGAACATTGGTGCGCAAGGCACAGTGCAGCGTTACTTAGTTATGTGTTACGATTGTAGCAATGTGTATTATTACTGTTTTTTTAATAATAAAAAATGAAAGCAAAAATTCCCATCCCTTAAATTGACAATACAAGTTGCCTGAGAATTAGGCACATTACTCACCTCTTACAGAAGCGGATGAAGATGAGGATGAGGCAATATATATCACAAGGAACAAAAGTATTGCAATGTCACTTTTTTTGCCACCATGGTGCAGCCCTAATAGATACATAGACCAATCAGTCTAAAATGACTGATTGGTCAGTCTAAGAACTTTCTTGCATTTAACCAAAGTGGTTTCCTGAACATGTATCCGAACATGTGTGTCTCCCCGCCCCCACAGGTGAAGCCCACCGACGAGAAGCTGAGGGAGCTCCGCGGGGCCAAGCTGGTGATAGACGTCATCCGCTACGAGCCCCCGCACATCAAGAAGGCCTTGCAGTACGCCTGTGGCAACGCGCTGGTCTGTGACAACGTGGAGGACGCCCGCAGGATCGCCTTCGGAGGGCCGTACCGACACAAGGTGAACACACAATGAACACAATCATAAACCGAACATGATGGCACAGAAATGGTGTTTTATTTAGTGATCGGTCGATATTTGTGTTTATTACGTGTATCTGTATCAGCCGTTTTTTTCCCCGGCATGATTTACAGTTCAATAAATGTTCCTAAATTGAGACTTACATTTGTTATCATCATATTGTAATTTTTATGATGTCAATTGAGGGAGCAAAAGCAGTATTGGCTCCAAATATCGGCTCAGGAAAATCTGTATTGGTGTATCGGCCATCGGTGAAGACTTATGAAAAAAAATCAGTATTGATATCGGCCTTAAATTCATATCGGTCAATTCCTAGTTTTAATAGCTTTTCAATACCACTCCTTGAGAAGTGGGGTTTTTGTACTATGTTAATGTTTTGTGATCCCTCCCATAGTACACTGCTAATGCAATAACTAATTACAGCCATCAACTATTTAGTTATTTAGCCAAAGCGATTTTTTATTTATTTATTATTTGGTATTTAATTTGATATGAGCTACCGTCTCACAATGTGTTTTCTGTCTTTCTGTGTGTGTCCAGACGGTGGCGCTGGACGGCACCCTGTTCCAGAAGTCCGGTGTGATCTCTGGAGGAGCCAGTGACCTGAAGGCCAAGGCCCGGCGCTGGGACGAGAAGGCCGTGGACAAGCTGAAGGACAAGAAGGAGAAGCTCACCGAGGAGCTCAAGGTAACTGGGGAGGCCATTCAGGCTAGGGCTGAAGGATTTAGGGAAACGATCGAATTGTGATTATTTTGACCAATATTGCCATTGGGATTTAATATGCAATTTTTTTCCTTATGTCCTTTTTTTTCTTATTGTCTGTATTATTCACTTATTATTCATACTCAATAAATTATTCTTTAGTAAAACATTTTTGTAACATTTTATTTGTATTTTTCTTTTAATTTTTTCAGTCAACATATAAACTGCTCTTTCCTTTAGGCCAGGCCAACTTGTTGAGATAAATCGATATTATGACATCTTTATTTAACTATTGAAGTGTAAAATAAAAATAAATATAAATCTTACTGATCTCTAGTCAGTAACAAATCACAAAAAAATAAATATATATATATATATTTATTTTTTTGTAGGAGCAAATGAAGGCCAAGAGGAAGGAGGCAGAGCTGCGTCAGGTGCAGTCCCAGGCCCATGGGCTGCAGATGAGACTCAAGTACTCCCAGAGTGACCTGGAGCAGACCAAGACCCGCCACCTGTCCCTCAACATGCAGGTCGGCCAGCCTCCATATACTCTCCTTGCTGTATTAACATTGAATTGGATCGGCAATCGGCTCATTTATTCACTGTTGCGTTTTTTTTGCTTCGTACTTGGTCATGTATCACTTAAATTTTTTGTAGTGAATAATTTATAAACGGATTTATGACCAAATCTAAAATGTAACCCCAATTAGTCACCTTTTTTTTCCCCCCCCCTTTGCGTCGTGCAGGAAAAGTCCAAGCTGGAAAGTGAGCTCGCCAACTTCGGTCCGCGGATCAACGACATCAAGAGGATCATCACGTCCCGCGAGAAGGAGATCACAGACCTGAGGGACCGCATGAACCTGGTGAGCACCGCAGCCCACGCTAGCTCCGCTGCTGAGCCTCTTCATGCATCGCTGGCTCTGAGGGCGCACTCACTAGAGTGTAAGGGCAAAGTGCCCTGTACCGTACTCGAGCACGGTTGCATCACCCACTGCGCCGCTGGCCTCTGCTCACACAAGGCAATCTCAACTGGGCCCGAGTACGGTTGCTTTGCCTCTCATCAAACTTAGGTTAAGTATCCGGTCATTAGCACGTGTCTGCTCATTAGCATCTGTACCGTGGCCTGAGAACACCTCTCCGAAGTGTACCGAGGCCACGGAAGTTAACTGTACTTCAGTATGCATGGCGGGCTCACACTCACACAAATGGTCTAGACTTTAGGGGGCAAACGTACTCGGGCATGGTACAGATGGCCTAGTGTGAGCGCCCCCTGACACGGCCATGGCTTTGCTCCCCAGGTGGAAGACGAGGTGTTCGTGGAGTTCTGCAAGGAGATCGGCGTGAGGAACATCCGAGAGTTCGAGGAGGAGAAGGTGAAGAGGCAGAACGAGATCGCCAAGAAGCGGTGAGTCACGATTTGAGATTGAGCCCTGTGGTCGGCCCCACTTTCTGTCCACTCCTCCTTGGCCCCTAAAACCCCACGTTTGCTCCCGGTCTGTGTGTGTTTAGGCTGGAGTTTGAGACCCAGAAGACTCGACTGGGGATCCAGGTGGACTACGAGAAGAACCAGCTGAAGGAGGACCAGGAGAAGGTGATGATGTGGGAGCAGACCGTCAAGAAGGACGAGGCGGAGATCGAAAGGCTCAAGAAGGTAAAGGCGTCCGTTTGACAACTGCACTCTCTCTTACTAGTAGATCGCTTACTATACTATAGATCTTCTGTGTGAGCGCACATTCACCAGGGGTCTTTTTTTGTTTTTTGCTTCCATGCTGGCTTTAGGAGGAGCACCGGCACATGAAGATTATTGACGAGACCATGGCCCAGCTGCAGGACCTCAAGAACACCCACCTCACCAAGAAGTCTGAGGTCAACGACAAGAACCACGAGATGGAGGAGATCCGCAAGAAGCTTGGCGGGGCCAACAAGTCAGTGGCTCCGGAATAATTTGAACGGCCCTTCAAAACACTGACATCTTCTGCTGTAAAGAAGTCAAATACCCTTTTTTTTTTTAATATTTTAACGTCTGTGTTGATGGCTGCCCTCCGCAGGGAGCTGACCCAGCTGCAGAAGGAGGTGACGGCCATCGAGACGAAGCTGGAGCAGAAGCGCAGCGACCGCCACAACCTGCTGCAGGCCTGCAAGATGCAGGACATCAAGCTGCCCCTCCGCTCAGGGACCATGGACGACATCAGCCAGGGAGAGGTGAGCCCCGCGGGTCGGCGTTTACCGCCGCTGATACCGCTATCGATGCCCTCATCTGAAGTGCTTTCCACAGATTTAATTGTTTGTGTTACGTCTGTCTGCCTTATACTTCTCTTTTGAATATATATATTTTTGATGGGTTATATAAAACTAAATGAAATAAGTGTCTGTTCTCTTAACGTCTGAGTGTGTGTTGTGCTCCACTAGGGGAGTCAGCAGCCCGAGGAGCCCAGCAACAGCCAGAAAGCCTCCAGTACGGTGCTGGCTAAAGAAGCCCTCATTGAGATCGACTACAGCAACCTGTCTGAGGACCTCAAGGTAACCCAGACTGCTTGGCATTCACACAAACCATACCTATTTAAAAAGACAATAATCCAATACCCGTGTGTATATAGCTACAATACCCAGTCTCTGCGGTACACTATTGACCCGACGGGGTGTTTTGGCGTAGTCACACTGACCCTGTCCCCCGGCCCCCCCACCAGGACACCCTGTCTGAGGACGAGCTGAAGGGGGAGATGAACACGCTGCAGCAGCGGCTCAACGAGCAGCAGAGCATCCTGCAGAGGATCAGCGCGCCCAACATGAAGGCCATGGAGAAGCTGGAGAGCGTGCGCGACAAGTTCCAGGAGACCAGCGATGGTGAGCTGGATGCGGCCGGGCCGGGGTGGTTTTTTTTGTTTTTGTTTGTGGTGATTTTGTTTGTGGTGAAATATTTAAAATATTGTGTTACCTGAGAGGTTTAGTGGATGTCTGCTTACTCGTGTAAATCAGAGGAAAGATCTGCAATACCTGCGTACCGACCAGGACTTTTTCAGTCCCAGGGTTTTTTTTTGCTACGCCCACGCATTACCTCCTTGTCGTTGCGTATGCACCATAGGGTCTTTCTGAGCCGCTTTCTGAGTCCTGAGGGGCGGATTCTCTTTCCAAACCACACCCACAAAACCTCATAGTGGGCTATGGGACGCGGCTAATGAGACATTTTTTAAAATATGACTTGACGGGTGTAATTATTTGTACACGTATTGCCTATCTTTTGTTATTATCTTTTAAGTTGTTAAGTAGTTAAGTTTAGTAGTCTTTTAAATAGTTTGGGTCGTGATATAACATTTACAAAAAAAAATTCTCAATGAAAGATATTCTAATATTCATGTTCAACTAATGAGTCAGAATGTGTTTAATCATCTTAATTTGTACAGTTGTACTACTTGTAGAAACCTGACGGTGCAGCCCAGCCCGACTCACCCCCGCCCCCCTTGTGTTTCAGAGTTCGAGGCGGCCCGTAAGAGAGCCAAGAAGGCCAAGCAGGCCTTCGAGCAGATCAAGAAGGAGCGCTACGACCGCTTCAACGCCTGCTTCGAGTCGGTGGCCACCAACATCGACGAGATCTACAAGGCCCTGTCCCGCAACAGCAGTGCCCAGGTCAGCGCCGGTCACCGAGTGATCCCACCCACACGACCGTCACGAGTCACTCGCTCACCGCGGGGGGGGGGGGGCCGGGCGGCGTAGTCACTCTGTGTGTCCCGTGTGCTAGGCTTTCCTCGGCCCAGAGAACCCGGAGGAGCCCTACCTGGACGGCATCAACTACAACTGCGTGGCCCCGGGGAAGAGGTTCAGGCCCATGGACAACCTGTCTGGAGGGGAGAAGACTGTGGCCGCCCTGGCCCTGCTCTTCGCCATCCACAGGTACAGCCACAGGAAGGGGTCCTGTCCTTATGACCTTATTAGTGCGGTCGTTTAGAGTCCAGTTATTTTAGGTGATTTATCATTAGTATTACTATTTGATTGCGATTTTACTTCCTGTTGGTTTTTGTTCCGTGGACTTCTCTGCAGGAGGCCTGGGGGGCGGTCCGTGGACCCCGGGCTCGGGAAGTAGACTCGTAGACAGGGAATGTATTTCTCAAGCGATTAGTCTTTATTGTTAAATAGATTGCATCTGGTACTGGGGAAATGTTAAGTATTCCTGTGCTGCGTGTATCTGTCCCTGACAGCGCTGAGATCTGAGAGAGCTTCGCCACAGCGTGGTTCTGCCCAAACTGAGCTGACGAGCTGAGAAAGGAGCGTCCCTTTATGTTGTGGTTTATCTCTTTGTGAGACAA
>OMLJ01113929.1:0-14178 GCA_900302595.1 Gadiculus argenteus
CAGATATGTCTATTTATTAGTACACATTATTATATATATTATTATATTCAGCTGCTGCATCTGATGATGCGGGCACAATTGGACATCTGTTATTGACCTGGCTAAAACGCATGACTCATCTCACCGAAGACAGGAGATGATTGAATCCGGTCACTTGGACTTTGAGCAGACAAAACCATTGTAATGCAATCATCTTCAGGACATAAATACTCGCATGTACAGACAGACATCATGCTCGCTTAGGGTGGAAGCTTTCATGAGGAGGCGAAGCTCTCTGGGACCTCAGCGCTGTTAGGGACACTATTTTGCTCGATTGACTTGTCGCACCTGGGAATTCTTTGTTACTTTTTGCTGTTAATTAAATGCGAGACGCCACTCGCGACGATTTTATCCTCTCTCCGCTCCAGTTTTTTCTGTTAAGTACATAGACAGAACGTTATTTCCCTTCAGACTCTTAGCAGGAAACGGTGCATTGTCCCTGTGACCCGGCCTCCGTATAGGCGGATGACGATGAGATGAGACGATGAGATGATGCATCCACAAAATGGATACTGAATTAAACTGTTTGAATAATTACATGTGCATGGGTATCTAAAAGTAATTGTACCTGTTTCTATGTTATTTAACTACATTTGGATATCCCACAATGCCTCAGGGCTTCCCAAGGCTGCGGTGATCACCCACTTGCAGACGTTGAAGGCCGCAGCAGGTTTCTGGGCGTTTGGCGGAAGGGAAGATGACGTGGTGTACATACCTCTCCCTCTGTACCATAGCGCCGCCTCCATGATTGGGATCGGAGGAACCCTCCAGCTGGGTAGGTGACCCAGTCCAGTGCAGTGTCTCTGTTTAGGCCTTCTTAATCACAGTGAGGATCTCAAAGCCAAGAGGGAAGAAACCTGAAAAGGTAACACAAAAGAACGATCCCTCCTTCCAGGAGTGGTTAGGAGTGCAATAGGTGCCAAATGGGGCAGATCTAATGATGGTATTAAAAAGTTCAACAAAGGTTCAGTAAGATTATGTTCTTGGAAAGGTATCAACTTCAAGGTTTAGAAAGATATTGTGAGCTATTCTGTTAAGCTGGCACACTAAAAAGAGTGTTCAGGGTGTCACTTTCCAACACAGTCCACAACGGACAAACAAAACACTCAGGTCACAGTACAGTGAAATATTCCACTGTTTTGTTGTCATTTTCACAAGTAGGTACTTTGTGAGAATCAACGTGACAACATGTAACTTTATCTACTTACTATGTAATAATGTTGTGAAATGGCATATTACTTTGCAGTGTGGTTAGCTTTAGGGTTTTCTATAAGGTAATTACGTGTGACATGCTGTTATAGGTAGTGACATGTGTAATTACACTGTAACTAGGACACTAATGTAAAGTGTTACAATATAGCGTTTTTCCAGTTATTGCCATGGCCCATATGGTTAAGATAGTGGGACAATGAATGACTAGAAAAAGCCTTATAGAAGTGCACAACCTGTATTTGGTGCAGCTCATGTAATAACTATTGGTAGTTTTCCGTCTAATTCCATATTGAAAATGTATTGTTGCAGTTACTAAGATTTAGACAGATTAGACCGATTTTGAGTGAGTCAGTCCTGCATCTATTGGTTATTCGGTGCATTGCAAATTTGCCAAATCCACAAGCCCATTCAATTAGTCACTGAATCAATTCTATTGAGAATATGTACACCGTGTACACCCTAAATCCAGAACGGAAAAAAAATCCATGGCTGAAATCTCTAGTTAGCACTGAATCATGTCAATGGTCAATTTAGCGTTTTGAAAGGGAACCCAGAGAATAATTCCAGAGCAGCTGGCCCACAAAGCAGTCCCTCTGTATACCTATTCACTTCAATTACCATCTTCATTAGCGGCTCTACCAGAAAGAGTTCATCTGCACGTACGCCAACCAACCCGGTCAAACCCGTCTTCGTTCTGTGACTGGCATTCTTTTAGAAAATAGCATGTATCATGTATTTTTTTTGGCTGAAAATGAGCCAACTAAAGGTAAAGGTGATTGTCCAGGCAGTCCTTTGATTGTCAAAGATTAACTTACTGAACTTGATGTCCTTTAAACGTGGCTATCCCAAATACTAAGGTTACCGATGTCAAGCTCCAGATTTAGACTTTGCATGTTCCCATGCTATATTTGCACTGGATTTATTCTGATAGTGTGCAAGCTTATCTCTAAAGTCTGTTTCTAAACTTTGTGGCATCTTTGTGGCATCACTGTTGACACTATGCAAGTTAAGCTCATGTTCTACTTCTTTCTACATATTCATCATCATGCTCTAGGTGCAACGTGCATCTTGAAGAAGAAGTTCTCAGCGAGCAAATTCTGGAGTGACTGTAGGAAATACGACGTGACCATCTTCCAGTATATTGGCGAGCTCTGCCGGTACCTCTGCAACCAGCCCAAGGTCCTGCCCTGTTTAACAATATCTCTAGAGTTAGAGAAGATGGTTTGCTCCAAACATCTGGAGAAGAATACTAATACAAACTGTGTATGGAATTGTATATATATATCTTGGGTTTTTTTAATAGTATTATAGTTTTATAGTTTTTTTTAATCTTCAGGTCACATCTCACTCTCACACCTGTAATAAGAAGGAACACTTACTTACTACACAAGACAGATGGGGATTTTCCCTTACAATTCAAAATCCTGATAACATTGTGGAAAAAAGTTTTCCATAGTGGAAAGACAACTAGAGTCCTTGTATTGGCCTTTGCATCTACCCTCCCACTGAGGACGCACACACGCACACGTGCACACGCGCTGATCTCAAAGTCGCCTTTGTCCCGGTGTCCCCTTGGTTACCCTCTCACTGATTCAGAAGGGCTGGGAGGCTGGCCGGGCCACCGACCTCTCCGTTAATAAGGGAAGCATCCGGTGTATTAAAGATACACTTAAAGGGACAGTAACGCCCCGATACGAGTGCTCCCCTAATGTGCGCACTGAACTCTTGTGTAATGTGTCCGACATTCGAAAAAACGCTACGATGACGCCTACACGAACTTGTACAAACAGTCTTTGTTTGTGTGTGTGTGAGCATCAGTGCAAGAGCTAAATGACCCAATGCAGTGTCTACTTTGTGTTCTCCACTACAGCAGTTGGATAACCAGAATGAAAAAAAAGTGCAGATTATTTGTGCGGCCCTTTATGGTTATTATATATTGCATATTTCTTGACATATTTCTATTCCTTTAGAATACCTAACATCAAATCAAAGTGTGTGTGCGTGTGCGTGCGTGCATGTGCGTGTGTGTGTGTGTGTGTGTGTGTGCGGCTGTGTGTGTGCGTGTGTGGCTGTGTTTTGGTCTCTACTGAAAGGCAGCTTTGTTAAGACACATTCCCTGTAGCCTTGTGTACGAGTGGCATTTCAAAGACACGCACACACTCACACACTCTCACTATCCCAAACTTAGTAACTTACTTACTAAGTACCATCTTATCTTAAGTGCTAATGACATGAGTTATTTTCATATAAAAAAAAAAACACCTTGTTGTTTCTATTTTACCAATAGGCTCTGAGATTGCCCCAATGATACATGTGATTTATTATACTAATGGGATCTGTCTCTCTGTCTCTCAGGCCGAGGGTGAGCGGGCCCACAAGGTGCGTATGGGCGTGGGGAACGGGCTGCGGCCTGATGTGTGGCGGGACTTCCACGCCCGCTTCGGAGAGGTGCGCATGTGCGAGCTGTACGGCTCCACCGAGGGGAACCTCTGCTTCATGAACCACATCGGCAAGCTGGGGGTCGTGGGGCGCTCCAACTTCTTCTACAAGGTGAGGATACGGGACACCTGTCCAGGTGGTGTAGCTCAGTAACACCTGTTCAGCTGGTATAGCTCAGGTACACCTGGTACATCTTCACCTGTTCAGCTGGTATGTTTCAGTAACACCTGTTTAGGTGCATGTGTCTGGGTGCACCTGGTACACCCTGGACATCTTCACCTGTCTGTGGGGTATGTCTCAGTAACACCTGTCAGGTACATCTGTTGAGGAACATCTCGCCTTAACCTCAGGTATACCTGTCCAAGCACACCTTGTCACCGGGTACACCTGGCCGGGTAAACACCTTAGGACAGGTATCCCTTTCCAGGTACATCTCACATACACCTGGACACCTGGTATAGCTCAAGTGTATCTGTTTTGGTAAACCTGTTTGTGTACACCTAGTCTGATTCACCTGGTCAGGTACCTGTTACACATACACATGTTGCGATAGATCTCTGGTGCACCTGGACAGGTACATCTCAGGTACAGTTCAGGGTTAGGGTTAAAACCTGCATCTTTTTGCTTAACTTCACAGTAAATATTTGCCTTTACTGTTGCCTTTAGGAATGAGGATTTGAACATTACATTACTACTAATGTTTTTGATGATAGTTGGTAGAAGTTTACAAGGTCAGACATGAAAGGGGGGTAAAAGGCAGGTGCTTTTTATTAAAGGTGACCTTTTAATGAAATAAATATTTACTTGAGGAAACAAGGTTTCTTCATACACATGGCCATACAGTGCGTCAGCCTGATGTTCAGAACATCAGACAAAGCTTATTCTCTCTCAAAGAACGATTTGTTTCCAAACAAAATATCATAATGACTCACGATGACTCGTGATAATTTTTTACATTATTTTCTTTTCTTTTTTTTCCATGCAAAAAGAAAGCATCCGATAGATAGAGTCTGAATTGACACAACAATTGATAGACGACTAAAGGAAGTGGATTAAGGGTTTCCTCATGGGTAAACCCCACTTTTAAACTAGTTGAACAGGCTCAACCCCATGGTGTTTAGATTGCCTATGTCGTCCATCAGCATATTTCTGTCCCGGATGCAAGTTTGGTAACGTGTCTTCTTCTTCTTCACTGCAAAATCCTGCTTGGTGGCCCAGTTGTGTGGGCATTTATGTATTTAGCATTTCTATATGCAAAGTCCATATAATATATATAATGTTGATTTCTAATAGTCGCTGAAAGACCAAGGTTTCAGTTACCTACCACAACCATGACGGTGAGGTAGAAATGGTGCAACTTGCTAGGTTTGGCTACTGCCAGCCTCACTGTTTATATGCCTTTAGTTTAAAGTTTGAGAGGAAAAGGGTTACACCTTACAAAAAGGGTACGTTTATTAACCATTAACTAACAGTCAATTTAGTAATAGGCATTGTTGTATAGCATTAGCATAGGGGATGTGGTTAGGGTTAACCCTAACACTAATACATTAAAATAAATAAACGTTTGTATTTATTTGCGTTGATACATACATATATAAATGAATACCTTAGTTAACATGACCAACATTAGCCTAGAGAACATCTAATTCAAAACAACTTTATTAATCCCTTTGGGGACGATTAGTTACAACCGTTGTAAAGTTTAACCAGGAAAAGGGTTAAAACTGCTTTTCACTCCCCCCTCTCTCTTCTCCCTCCACTGACTGTAGTCTCAGTCCTTGTATCTTTATAAGATATTGCCCCAGAAGTCCCAGCAGACCGTGACCATGTCTTAACATAACCTCAGTTCAATCTGCCCTTAGCCCTACATATCCTAGCCAGACAACATTGCCCAACAGTTGGATGAGCTCAATGTTCCCTCGGTGACCTGTGCATTGGGGTTATCCCCAGTCCAGCATGCCTTTTTAGAACAGCTGCACTAAACTCCCAGGTGCCCTTAATGCCCAGTCCTCCGTAGTACAGTCAACATCTACAGTTCAGTCAACACATATCTCTCTCTGTATACACAAAGGGATCCAGTATATTTAACGGCACCAGGGCCATGACCGTTTACTTGAGATTCCGGAATGAGTATTCAATTTAGATCTTTCTTGCTTGAGATTGTTCGCCTTTGTTTTTTACACAAGGCTAAGCAGACCTATTGCTAATGCTAGCTAGCTAACCATATGCTTTGCGTCAGGGGCTATGCTATGGAGGGAGACTGAAGGTATGGGAGGGATTTCTTCAGCTGGATACTTTCAAATCTCTAGCTTAATCTGGCCAGTTCCTCCAAATTGTTTACCCTAGCTTCAAATAAACATAACTGTTTGAACAGATACAAACAAATAACAAATAAAAAATAATCTAAAATAATCACCACTAATAATTAAATTGAAAGGCTAGTTATTTAGATAATGAGATTTGATCACCTGAACACAGATTAGTTAAGCTAATATACTTTGTGGTCGAAGCAGGCATTATCCAACCGCTCTACTGACTTCTGAAGAAGCCACATAATCATTGGGGTCAAGTAGTAGTAGGTAAGAGTTTAGGTTTAATCTGTTAATGCAGCTTTTCTTGAAGTGGCAGAACAAATACACACACTCTCAAAGCACACCTTGTGCTTTGAGAAGCCACATAATCATACCTTGTACTTTGAGAGAGACTCTCAAAGTCCAATAACCCACAAAATAATTGAATTTGTTCATCTTTATTTGCATTTAGTGTTTACAGTACCGCTATCATTTAATTGTATTCCCTGCTAAAGTGATATGAACCCACCTGCCCCACCAAAAACTTTATTTGAAATCAACATCAACAACCAATTCAAAGGCTATCCTTTATCCATTCCGCTGCTAAATGCAATCTGAACAAATGTACTAAATAGTTCTGTTTTTATTTCCTATGCTTGCAGCTCCTTTTCAAGTACGATCTGGTAAAGTACGACATGGTGAGAGAGGAGCCTGTGAAGGATGAACGCGGCTTTTGTCAGCGAGTAAAAAAGGGTATGTGAAAAAACCTTCACAGTATTTCTGGAGGAAAATATGGCTTAAACCATCATTGCCTAAATGTCTAATTGATTGGTTTTAAACATAATTCCATTCCGATTCAGAAATCAAGCACAAGTCAAGTGCATTGTATTTGTATAACCCTTAATGACAGCGACAGTCTCAAAGGGCTTTACAGGCCCGGGCTTTACAGGCCCTATGTTTATGACACCTCCAAAACACAAAATCTATGGAACTGGAAACAACTATTCCATACAGGATCAGTTACCTAAATGGTCATCTTTATCATCAATAATTCTAATCTCTAACCGTCCTCCAAAAAATGTCCTATTATGGTTCAATATGGTTCCTCCTACCACACCCAACCCAAGTGGTGGTTATCACACGCCACCTAAGTGGCTTTTCTGGGCTCCTCCGACTCTCGGCACCCAGGTAGATAATAATCTGTAATAATCTGTTTGTTTGAGACTTGGCAAGCTGTTCCAAACTTAGCAGGGGATGACTGTCTGAGCTTCCCCTTTTGTGTGTGTGTGTGTGTGCGTGTGCGTGCGTGTGTGTGTGTGGTGATGGCTGGTTTATCTTGTGTGCCTTGATTGTCCAATGCACCACAGGAGTGTGCAGACTCACCCTGCCCCAAAGTCTAATCAGTCTTGACCCGGGGGCCAGCCATCCACGTACATAATCATCAATCTATAACACAGATCTGTCTATCGATAATTTAGATTAGTTATATTGTTCCCCCTTTTTGACGGTGTCAGGTGAGACGGGGCTGCTGCTGTCCAGGGTGAGCGCCACCAGCCCCTTCTTCGGCTACGCCGGCAGCAAGCAGCTGACTGAGAGGAGGCTACTGAGGAACGTCTTCTCCTCTGGAGACGCCTACTTCAACACAGGGGACCTGATGGCCGAAGACAAGGAGGACTTCATCTGCTTCAAAGACCGGGTCGGGGACACCTTTAGGTAAAGCGTTTACCTAAAAGTGTTTACCTAAACGTCACCGTCACAGGGCTGCCAAGTGTCACGCCTTGAGCGTGACAGTCACGCAATTTGAGCCATTCTCACGCAACACGCCACACGTGACATTTCTCACGCATATTTTTCCCCATTCCCCCCCCCCTCCCCGCCGACAATACGGATCGGGGGTCTAAATGCGCTAGTCCATCATCTTACACTGAATCCACCCTTCCGCCGACCCCCATGTTGTTGGAGAATCACAGAGACACAGAAGGGATCTTTGTTCGTCCACGTCATGTTAACCGGTACACAAATCCGGAGAAAGAAACAGAAGACACAATCTGCTCCATTGAAAATTATTTGGAAAAAGCCATATATTCATGTATTGCGAAATCACTAAAACATAAAGATGTACTGCTAAAAATCAGTTACTGCAACCATCTGATAACCATCTGTTTATTTCAGTGTCGGAAACTAATCAAAACACTAGCCATGCTCCCAGATTGTGTAGCAACCCAAAACTTTGCAGATTTTTTTGCTTCGAAACCTCAATGAACACGTTGAACCACACAAAATGCACATTGTGTCTGCACTCAAACAACCTTTTTAATATCACATTGTGAGGTTTGTGCCAATTCCTGTCCCTAGTACGACAGTCGTCTGATAATGGAAGAACCCATGCATACTGGAAACCCCTCGTCTGACCTGGGCTTAATGGGTCATTTCAGGTGGAAGGGTGAAAATGTTGCTACGACCGAGGTGACGGAGACGCTGGGGTTGGTGGGCTTCATTCAGGAAGCCAATGTGTATGGGGTGGAGGTTCCAGGTGGGTGTAGAAGGGTATGGAAGGGTGTGAGGGTTTGTGTGGTGGGGGCGAATGTGTCTGGGTGGATTGGTGGACGTGTGCGTGTGTGACATTTATTGTGGCTGCTCGGTTTGTGGATCTGCCGATAGGAATGAAGATGTAGATTATTATTAATTAAGATATATAAGAGTGTAATATGAATATATATTTTAATCAGATTTATATATTTTATTATATTATATATTATCATGCTCTGATACATTTATGTGCATAAAATATGTAGTGTTTTAGTTGTTGTGACAAAGACATGGGGAACACTTCGATTCCATTTTAAATCTTTCTCTGTCCTTTTAGGCCACGAGGGAAGAGCAGGGATGGCTGCCGTCATCGTGAGGCTGGGCCATGAGTTCGATGGAATGGCCTTATTCCAGCACGTCGTAACAGATCTCCCGGCTTACGCTCGACCTATCTTCATAAGGATTCAGGTAAGACCTCAGCCGTAAAACGTGGCGTGACTCTGGACAGCCAACCCTAGCCGTCTTCATCAAAAATAAATTCATGAACTATTTTCGAATATACCTTGGAAATGTTAAGATTATCTGAAGCACGCAATTTGGATAATCCCTCCATTTATTCCTATTGGTTAAAGGTTAAGAACTGTTTATCGAATGTCGGTTAAAGGGCTGGATCTTTTCCTGTCACTTCATTAGTCTGGATCAATTCTATAGTCACATATAACCTGGATCTCTTCATAAATCACATAATGTCTGAATCTCTTCATATTTCACATATAGTCTGGATCTCTTTTTAAGTCACAGTTAGTCTGACTCTCTTCTTATTCCTATACCAAGGATGTTGGTCTATACCAACATGAATATTAAACATGTTGGAGACTAATTAGAAAGGTATCCCTTGCTATAATACATTCTACATGGAAAACAAAACATTGCACCCTGAAGAAAATCCTATTTATTTTGTCTGATCTCCAGTCTGATCATCTCTAGTTGAGTATTTGTTTGATGAGTTGAAACCAGATCTTCCACCAGAGAAACTCAACACTACTGTCAAAACCATTGTCTTCAGCATTCTCTTCTTCTGGGTTGATTGACATTCTACTCTCTTTTTTCACATTTCAGGAATTCATTGAAATCACCGGAACGTTTAAGCAGCAAAAGTTCCAACTGGTACAGAGTGGCTTCAACCCGTCCACCATCTCAGAGCCTCTCTATGTCGTGGACTATCTACAGAAGAGCTACGTCCCCCTCACAGACAATGTCTACCAGAACATCTTGGCAGGGAAACAGAAGCTCTAGACTAGAGCCCTTGCTGTGGCTCAACCGTCTCCGTCCCGATATGTGGGTTCCACAGAAGTAATGAAAACACACTGTCAATTCTTCACGACGCATGGCCATTATGTACGCTGCAGCACAAGCAACCTGACAATCACGATGACGTTAAGTTTCATGTTATTATTACCGGTACTCCCGTTTTTAATATCCAGATGAAACCTGATTCCTCAGAATATTATATTTACATGAATCCTAGTTGCAACAATTGAGAAGATAGTCACACAACAATATTCCTCTCTGTGACCATTTCTTCTGGTCAAAAACTGAGACTGAGGCATACATGTTAAATTTATATCATTAAAAAATGGTAGTGATTAAACATTAAAAACTGCCTATTGGAACCTGGGAATCAACGTAACATTCTGCAGTGTTGTGCTGTGTGTTGTGAAAATAATACTAACCTTGAATGTGATTCATTAATAGCATGATATTAAATAAGTCAAGCTGTTAATCACAGATTCAGCCTCACATGGCAGACTTCAGTTAACTTGACGATGATGATACAACAAAATAAGAGCTTTACTATTGTGGATCGAACAATGGACCAAAAGCTCTGTATTGTCTGCCCATCACCACGCCTGACCTTCCGCAAACAAAGTGCAAGATATGCGTTACTTTGCACCTGAATGTTTGAGCAAGGTTGGTAGGCTCAACCTTGCTCATAGACAGCATTGTAGCTATGCTGTCTATAGTCTGTGATACGAATGAGCCGTTGTAAACCCGAAAGGACTCACTGGTCAAGCAGACGTGAAGTGGAGCTATTTTCGCTCACTGTGAAAACTAAAATACCTGCATCAAAGATAGAAATTAATTATGCTGAATAGGAACACCGTTTTTTAAGCTATGAGGCCTACATAAGAAGACTTCCCAGATTAAACACATAATGAGAGTACCTGTCTCTCTGTCAACACCTTTGTCTGATAGCCTAGTTCATTCTATGCATTTGAAAAAAGAAATTAGGCTGCTTAAAGCTCAAATTGTGTATTCTTTAGACGATGTTGAAATACAATAAGGCATAGGAAATGTTTTCTATCTTAGAGTTGAATGCAAATCACAACCACACTGTGCAAACCAGCAAACATGCACAGTAAACACTATGCTTCTTATAACGTCACCACTCAGGACTAGCTTTTCTTGTTAATAATGCAATATTTAACTAATATTTCAAACAGTTCTCATAGTTTAAACAGAATACTGTTCTTTTTTTTCTTTTTTAATATTGAGAGGATTGTTATGATGCACTTGAATGTAAGAACGTATTTAATTGAGAGTTCTATGTTTGGTATGGGTGAGGATAATGGTGTGACGTGTGGATAAGTTAAATAAGCATAACGATATCTAAAAAGTATGAAGAAATGGATAGGCCAATGTGAAAATCAATGTAAATCATGTTTGGCTATCATTGTAAAAAGAATATAAATTTATTACACACGGTTTAAACACCATTTTGTAATTTCTTTGTGAGAATGTTTTGGAAAAACACTAATTTACTCTAAGAAGGTGACAATTAAAAGGCTTTTTTAAATTATATATTTTTTCACTGTTATTATATTACTCCATTTCAACCTTATAATATAATGTGAATGTGGTTTTGTTAAATGCACATATCTATTGCTGGTAGGAGTCAACTTTCTAAACTTTCCACTGCTGCCTTCCAAGGTGTGCAATGTACCAACCTCTCTACCACTGCATTTCACCTTCCACCACAGTTCTTCACAGACCACATTGATAGGAGAACGTGTTGGGTTTAAAAAGTATAGTGGTTGCAGAACTGTGGGTGGATCGGTTTACCCTTAAAGTACTCAAAATGCTATAATTTTTAAAGGTCCCATGGCATGCTATTTTATGGATGCTTATATACAGGTGTTAGTGGGCCCTTAATTCAGCATTTGAAGACGTTCAAAAAAATCAGAATTACAGCCACTACGAGACAGCCCCACAATGAGCTTTCCACAAACGCTCTGTTTTTTGAGGCGGGTCAATCTGGAGGGTGGGGGCGTGTCCAGGTGGAGGGTGGGGCTGTGGCCCTGAGCAGCTTGTGGTCACGGTACCATGGCTAGTGGATGTATCACAATGACGAGGTGCACACAGCTTTTGGCCGTGTTTTGTAAATATTCTACAACACCGCAGAGTGCTCCTGTGGGAGTCCAGGAGCTCTACTATGTAAATAATACATATCTATGTACTGTATATTATAGATATAGATATAATGAATCTCAAACGACTGGGTCGGGTTCTCTGACGTCTCTTCCACTTCCACATCAATCTGAAGTACAGACTGAACCTCGACATGGAGGAGAACTTGTTACCCAGGATTGTCTCCCCGCTGCCCGCTGCTCAATGTCGAGGGACCACCGCCGTGAGCCCGCGACACGGAGGAGGCTGTGAGGCATCGGGCTCCACCGCCGCCTGCCTCGGCAGCCTCCTCCGTGTCGCTGGCTCGTGGCGGTGGTCCCTCGACATTGAGCAGCGGGCAGTGGGGATACAATCCCGGGCAGCAATTCCTTTCTCCTTCATGTCGCAGTTCAGTCTGGACTTCAGGGAGTCAAAGTTCCTTTCAACCCTATTCCTTCTCAACCATGGCCAAGATAACCCACTACGAGTCTTGTGTCTTGTGTAAATACCAGAGACGTCAGAGAACCTGACACATTATAGTCTTTTCACCAAATACATGGTGTAGCCATAGCATGTTATTCGCTGTGACACCAACAGCAGAGCGATTATCCAAATAATAAAGGAGTGAAGTACAACACTTGTGTACAACAGTGTGTGTAACACACACACATGTGGCGCTCACACGGTCATAGCGCATTGTCTCATTGGCAGGCCAACTTCTCTGGGCGGGCAAAGCAGAGTTAGGAGAGATAACATTTCCCCTTATTACCACATAAGGGGAAATATCTCAATTCGGCGCGTTTGGACTTTCCTTTTTTCAAAGACGGAGCAAGATACCTACTGCTCGTTTTACACTTAACGTAATTTCTAGCTACTTCGGGACCATAGGCAAGCTAGGGGAACTCAAATTAATGTTAAAAAACCTCAAGTTAAATTTTCATGCCATGGGACCTTTAAAATAAAATGCAAACGTGTTGCATAGTTTTTCCCACGGTGTTGGCACAAGTCTGGCATAATGAATGTGATATAACACTACATTTGGAAACCAATAAATAAAAAGTAACGGTTTGATGTAGTGAACTGTAGTCCTGTCCTGTGTCTAAAAGCATTATTTACGGTTCCTTCAACCGTAATTGATGAGTAATCCCTAGTGGGCTCTGGAGTGTCACCTACTGGCGTCAAAGGGGCCTTGCAGAGCAGGAGGTACCTTGAGTATTATCCAGTCTACTGCAGAGGGTCGGGTCACTGGTAGGCCCTACTTACCAGCTGCCATCCAAGAACCCAAGACTACTCTAGGGAAAAATCTAAACTTGAACGGACTTTCATGAATAGCTTTATTTGGATTAATTACGGAAAACCTGGAGATTTTTTATCTCCAAGTTAGATTTTTTTGTGCAGGACACAGGACACAAACACCAATTATGTTATCCTAATATTCTGATATAATTTACATATACATTACACATTTTATATGTGATATCACAAACGGTCATCCAATATATTTCAATGACAAAATATGTTTGGTTCAACTTTCATTACAAAGAGAAGTTAGGCCATACTGAGATCAATTATACGCTTAGAACATCATGTTACTATCGTTAAGTATATTTGATCCAATATTTATTGCATTTTGGCGTGTTTTTGTAATGAGATTAGATTAGATTAGATTAGATTAGATGAAACTTTATTGTCATTGCACAAGTAACGACAACCAGTCTACAATGAAATGCAGTTTACATCTAACCAGTAGTGCAATAATTAAAAAGTGACTTTCCTTATAGCAGTGCTTAAATAAAAAATACATGACACAGAATGCAACGATAGTCCATAGTTTGGTCCAAGAGCAGTTGAGGTTTGAACAAAAATTACGCAAATTAACTAATTCCACACGGGAAAACCATCAGTGCTAAATTATGGGCAAAAAAGGCGAACTAGGGACACCTGGTGGAGGAAACAGAAACTACACACAGATGCAAACGATGTTATTTGTGGTCGGCTATCAAAAACAAAATCTATCTATCTATCTATCTATCTATCTATCTATCTATCTATCTATCTATCTATCTACCTATTATCTCTCTCTCTCTCTCTCTCTCTCTCTCTCTCTCCCTCTCTCCCCCTCTCTCTCTCCCCCCCCCCTCTCTCTGTCATATCTCCATTTCCATCGCTCCCATTCTATTAATCTATCAAACTAATTCCTTTCGCTCGCTCCATCTCTCTA
>OMLJ01113931.1:0-13559 GCA_900302595.1 Gadiculus argenteus
TTAATCCCCCCCCCCCGTATTGCAGCTGTCCAGTGGAATATGGAAGCCATATTTTCCCGTGCCTTATTGATGTCGTCCCCATTGATCTTCATCTGCTTACCATATAACGATCGTTGGAAGGTTGATACTGTGGCATACTACAAACCCAGCTAGCCAGCATCTCTCTCTCTCTCTCTCTCTCTCTCTCTCTCTCTCTCTCTCTCTCTCTCTCTCTCTCCTCTCTCTCAGCATTCAGATGGAATTCAGAGTGAAGACCTTGAGGAGTTGGGCTTTGCCAGGCCTACAGATAGAGAGAGAATAGAGAGAGAGAGTGACAGATGGTGTTTGGATCAGTGCCATCTGGATTATTCAGCAAGGTTCCATTGTGTCAGGCGAGATTAATCATTGTCGAGTGTCACACAGTGTTTGAGGGGCACAAGGTGGAGGTTTGACGTATGAAGCACCTGAATTGACTTTTGGAAAGTGATGAGTGGTAGACCTGAGAAGAGCGTTTGCGTCAATCGCCTATGCTCACTCATTGCGGATAATGTAGCAATCCAGAGAAATATAAATCCTATATTAAGGAGTAATATCCCATTAAGCCCGGGGACCAATCAAACCTGTCATGCAGGGTTCCTTTAACGAGCAATCTGATACCCGTAGGTCCTGGTCTCCACTATTCACGGGGACTGAATGGAATGCGGCCTAAGAGGATCACATGGCTGCTATTGTCAGTGTCTCTTCATTCCATAACAGCTCTCATTTTCTGTCTCTTACACAAACTCACACTATTCAATACTACGCTTATATTCCCTCTCTGTCTGTCTGTCAGAACGTTAGTCTGACTCTCTATCTGAATCGTTCTTCCATTTTCTGCCTTCCAGTTTGTTTTATATGACTGTACGTCTACCTACTATTCTAGTACTCTGCCTTTCTACCTGGCTGATTCTGTTCTATAGATCTACAGGTCTGTGGTTCTGTTATTTTGTTGGTCTATAACCTCCCCTTACCCCTGCTTTGAATGTGCAAATGTTGCAAATGCCGAGGGAGAGGGTGGGGCTTCCATATCTGTTACAGTTCCATGAATTCAGGGGGGAGAAGCGGGAGGGGGAAGGTCTTCCGGGATGTCCATTCTTTTAAATGTTCCGGCTGTTGCTCTCAAATATTTGAGAAAAAAAGTTATTGTTATTGTTTTGTTAGTAGGAGGGACCAGAGCTGACAGGATATAGTCGATACCACACAGCACCCTCTCACGGTTATTTTATTGGTCGATTTCCAGTCGCTAACATCCTTTCTCCCCCCTCCTCCTCTTAACCTTGCACCTCCACCTCTCCCAGCAGCAGCAACAGCACCAGCTGCGTCTCCCTGGCACCAACCTATCATTGACCAGCGAAGGCGGAGGTGGCGGAGGTCCAGTGGCAGCCCTGGCCCCCCTGCCCACAGAACTGCGAGAGCTACTCCGCCAGCGGCTGGAGGTGTTAGAAGGCCAGCTGCTGAGAAAGGTGGCTGAGCTGGAGGAGGAGAAGAGTCAGCTCCTGAATGAGACGGCTGACCACCGCCAGCGCACAGAGAGCACACTCAGCTCCTTGCTGGAGCGCATCACAGAGCTGGAGAGAAGTAAGGATTCTGATTCAGAACCAGATTCTGCTTCTGATTCAATTTCAAATGCAAATTCAGCTTGAAATTCAAATTCAGAATTTGATTCAGAACTAATTTAAATGTGTTTACAAATGTATATATTTTTACAAATACAATTACAATTTCAAATATAGTTGCAAGCAACAATAATGGGTTTTTTAAATATGGTGAGTATGGTGGCTATGGCCTGATGAATTCATCATAGTAAAGTCTTCAATATGTGGCAGCCAACATTTCTAAAGTATACATTGTCAAGCCTTCAAAGCCTTAAAGGAGTACATTGGCTATGATGTGTGTACCCCTTTAGGCCCATCCTGTGTTGAAGAGAGGCCTCGACACACAGATAGGCGAACTTCAAACCAATTTGTAATATTTTTTTTACTTTGGCATGGGTATACTATGGAATCTTTTAGTAGGCTTGGCTGTCTTGACAACATGGTTTTAACGCAAAGCTGTTTAAACATCGGGAATATGCATATATTTCACTTTCAAATTGTATATATTCGCTGTCTTTTGGGTTATTGCTATGAGTTTTAAAACCAGATAGTCCGACAGTCACCTGGTGTGGCAAGTTTGCAGCTTTTACCAACTCCGGAATCAGAGCAGTTTTTGCGTGGGTGTTTGGTGGAGTTATGGCCATTACATAAAATCAAAATGGTCTGACCATATGGGTTGCACCTTGAAAGTTGTTCATCATGAATTTGTCTCAGCGTTCCAGTGTTCGAATTACGAATGGTCTATATTCAAAGGTTATTCATATTAGACTTTCCTAATGGAAATGGCAGAGCATGTTGAACTTCAAGTGCTTATTATAGCTCCAACTATGGTTAAGTCTGGCCACATCCCTCACTCATTTTACTACAAGCCTGCCAATTTAAACAACTTTTGAGCATTTTGGGAATTTGAGATATATATTTAAAAAAATGGAATACTAATGAATGCAATAGGGTTCCTATGGATTTCGTGGGACCCCTAATTACAATTAAAGTAACCATACGCATTCTGAAAACTTTGTCTCTCAACAGCTGGAAAATCATCATCGATGTGGATGTTATCAATTATGCATCAAGATTGAAACTGAAATGTAGTTTGTAATGCTTATCACCATCACATCTGCTGGTAAAATAGCCCGGTTAAGACACTAATTAGCTGCATTTTCTAAGTGTACAATCCTACACTGTTGACTATTCAGTATTTTTATTTTTTCCCTTCTCTCCCTGGGCTACTTTTTGGAGCTGCACCTCAGTCTTAAAAAAGTTTAATCTGGTAGCAGCATTTGTAGTTAATTAGTTTAAGGAAAATCCATGGGCATTGATACTTCAGGGTATCTCTTTGATGTTAGACATCCAAATTAACACTTGAAATGAATTGCCTTCCCCACAGGAACGCCTATTAGAAGTCCCGATAGTCACTGGACACTGCTTCCACCTGCCTCAGGCTCTGTTGTCTCCATGTTTTAATGTTTGATATAACAAAGCTTGAGACAAGACACAAAAGATGCTAACAAATGAGGACTTGATAATGTTTCCCTTTGTTAAACAGTCCAGGCATTGAACACCTATTATGCCAGGCTGCACACATTCCTCCATTCAAAAGCTTGTGTGTTCCTTTGGATCAATGTGAGGAAAAAAAGAAAAGAAAAATTGCAGCCGTGCGGTACAGCAGCAGCTGCTAATGGCTAATGGCTTCTGTCTGTGCTGGTGCTAAGCTAATTCAGTTCAACCATAACAAGGTCCACAGCCCTGCTACTGCTGCTGCTGCTGCTGCAAAGAAACCACTGTATATGCAGGACCCCAAAAGCTGTGTGTGTGTGTGTTTACTTGGGATTGTGTGCGTGTGTGTTTGTATGCCTGATATTGCTCCACTTCCTTTCAGATTTTTCTCTTTTTGTACTCCCTCGCTAACTCTTCCCCTGCGACCCCTCATTGATTATTCCATCTCAATCACCGCCATCCAGTAGTTTCTATTTCCGTGGGATATTTTGTGTGGATTAAGGCCAAGCAATTGACACAAGTTTGAACCGGTCATTTATCAATACTGAAATCAATATAGATTAATCATTTTACTGTCATCCTTGATGTGATTTGTATAGCCCTGGCCACCTGCGCAATCCGCTGTTTGTCAATCACTCTGATCATCAGAGCTATCTCTGATGATATCACAATCTATAAAATCTATTCAAACAATAGATTAGAATTAGATTAGAAATTAATATGAAACAAAGAACAACTTAATTGTATCAGTCATCAATAGCGACAAGCACTTGACAAGAGCTCACATAAACCCACATACAGTATAGTACACCAGTATTTACATATTTATTGTTTATTACATCTCCACAGCCAACAACGCTTTCAAGTCGCCGGAGGACTTCAAGGTGTCCCTGTCCCTGCGCACCAACTACCTGTTCGGCCGCATCAAAAAGAGCCTGCCCGAGATGTACGCCTTCACCGTGTGCATGTGGCTGAAGTCCAGCGCCAGCCCCGGTATTGGCACCCCCTTCTCCTACGGCGTGCCGGGCCAGGCCAACGAGATTGTGCTAATTGAGTGGGGGAACAACCCCATCGAGCTGCTGGTGAACGACAAGGTAGGCGCTAGAGGTGTGAATCTTCCCCGAACTCTCTTCGATTACGATTATGATGTCTTCGATTCGGTTCCTCGATGCATTGCGATGCATCAAATACATTTTTCTATTAAAGCCTATTATAGGATATTTGACTTGGCAGAATTCATTAAAATACTGTATAGTTCAATATAATAGTTTTCTGTATTACTTCATATGGTTGTTTTGATCCAAAAATACAAGTAGTAAGATATAAACAATCTTTTTTGTCTGAGCATACAGATCATATGAATTGCCATTGTTAACTGTTATGCTCAGTTATGATTATATTATTATTCATATATATATATACACAATTGTGGAAAGTAACTATTTAGTTACTTTCAAGTACATTTTTAAATGCTAAAATGTGTCAAATAATTTGGACCCCATCTCCACCCCTCTTTAACTGTAAGTAATGGCGATACTATTTGAGGCTACTATACAATCTGAGGCTATTTTTGGATTATTTGGGCTCGCCATTTCTGTTTCACGTTGACTCACTTGTGTCGTTGTGTGTCCGATTATGCATGCTTTCGAATATGTGTAAACAACACCCGCCCAACTCTATCTCTGATTGGCTTACCGTGACATGTTACTCTACCTCAACCAATCATTATCATTTATGCGATTGTCTTGTGCCCACTGAGAGAGAGAGAGAGAGAGAGAGAGAGAGAGAGAGAGAGAGAGAGAGAGCAAACAGGTTACACTACTGAGAATGTTATTTTTCATTTGAATGTTTATGCCGCGGCCAGAAAATGAACGAGCGACATCATTGCGTTATAATCGATTATGGTCGGCCACTGCATCGATGCAGCATCGTCCATGTCTGCATCGCAATGTATCAATTAATTTCAACACCTCTATTAGGAGCTAGGGCTGAACGATTAATCGAATTCAAGCCTACATTCCAATGTAATAGAACACAATTTTCAAATCGCAAAGGCTGCGATAAAAATAAATAAAATGTTTGTTTTAATGTTACATAATCAAACCAATCAGAAGGTCAGAGTCAGAAACACGAGGCCACGTGGGTTCACATGTACGCGACGCTACCCTCCGCTCACATGACATGCGAGTGAGAGTAGTCGATGAAGAAAACAACTTGCCACGCTACTCTTTGATTTGTTAATGTTGACATAAAATAAAAAACCACCAGGATGTCAAGTAGGCCGAATACCACCCGGCAGCGATCACTGACTGAAATGATAGATAGTATAATCACAAAATGACTCTGGCGATAGCAGAGTTCATAGGGAAAGATATGATCAACACGGTGACCATGGCCTGGTTTACGACTTTGGTAAAGACACTGGATAAACAGACTGGACTCAATACGTTTTTTTATTGTCTCAGACTTGTCTTGGACATATCACAAAAAGTTTAATTACTTTCCATAGATTTGTGTAACACCATAAAAGGTTTATCAAGTTTCAAGGTTCATTGTGATCATTGGGTGGTAATAACCCTGCCCACTTGTTTTCTTGAGAATGTTCAGGGGGGATGTGTGGAGTGTCATTGGACTTATCTCAGGGTAGCCTATTGGTTCCCCCATGCTGAATCCTTGGCGGAGGTTTGTGCTCTAGTGAGCATATTTCATAGTATTTGTTTTCCGCTTTCTGTTATTTTGCTTTGTGTATGTAATGGTTTTTTCTTAATTGAGCCTGGCAAGATGACTGCGGATGTGTAGGAGTGTGCGGAGCAAGCATATGGCTTGAAACAAAGCCTTCCATAGTTTATGGATAGTAGTAAATAAGGAAAGTATCGAGTCGTGTTGGGAAATGTTTTGATGCTGGAATGCTTCACTGTATCTCACAGGGACAACACAGTATGGTGTTTTAACACAAACCCTACGATATAATCATATTTATTGTGATTTGTGACTTTGAACTATGATCAAATATTATTCATTATGATTATGAATATTTTCTTTGGTACCATAGTAGTTACCAAAGTAGGTACTTATAGTAATTACAATTATTACATTACTATTATTATAATATATATATATAATATTTCTAAGTCGTAGTAGTCATAGTAATAGTACTAGTGGTGATAGTAGTAGTAGTAGTCGTACATTTGCATTTAGTAATTTAGTAGTTCTCAGCCTCAAGGCTGAGAACAATCAAAGTATGGAATCAAACGAAGAGTCGCTACAGATGACCTAGTTAAAAAAAAAAACAAGTGGACAGAGTTTAGAGTAGCCATAGGAAGAAAGTATTGCAGGGCTCCAGACTGCGACCAAATGGTTGCATTTTGCGACCAAAATGTGAGAGTGTGCGACCGAATTTGACCTCTGGTCGTGCATGTGCGACCAGTAAATTTGTCCTTTTTAATTAACGTGGAAGAGGCACATCAATTAATCCGGAATCTGTAGCAGGCCAATGAGTGTGAGGAGGAGAGGGATTGGCCACTGTGAGTGGCTGATGTGTGGAGGGGGCGGGGCCTAGAGATTGTCCAGCGTGTGTAAACATCTGTGAGAAGGAGAACGGTTTCACGACCTGCCACGTGCCTTTGAACAATGAGCAAGCTAACTATTGACTGGTTCCTCCGACCTGCGGCTAGTGGTCCAGTGCCAGTCAGAGTCCTGCACCGCCTGTACCCCCTCATCCTCATCCTCATCTTCATCCGCTTATCCGGGGTCGGGTCACGGGGGCAGCAGCTCAAGCAGGGGGCCCCAGACTTCCCTTTCCCGAGCCACATTGACCAGCTCTGACGGGGGGATCCCGAGGCGTTCCCAGGGCAGTGTTGAGATATAATCTCTCCACCTAGTCCTGGGTCTTCCCCGAGGTCTCCGCCCCACTGGTCGTGCCTGGAACACCTCCCAAGGGAGGCGCCCAGTGGGCATCCTTACCAGATGCCCTTACCACCTCAGCTGACTCCATTCTAAGCAGAGGAGCAGCGGCTTTAATCCGAGCCTCTCACGGATGACTGAGCTTCTCACCCTATCCCTAAGGGGACCCGACCACCAGATGGTGGTCGGGTTTAGATCAGGGAGGCTGTTCCTCCCCACCACACTCCCGATGTTTCCATCGTTTCCCACGTGGGCGTTGAAGTCTCCCAGCAGAACAACGGAGTCCCCTACTGGAGCCCCATACAGGACTCCATTCAGGGTCTCCAAGAAGGCAGAGTACTCTGAACTGCTGTTCGGTGCATACACAACAGTTTTCCACAACCCTTAGGCGTAGGGAGGCGACCCTCTTGTCTACCAGGGTAAACTCCAACACCTCAGTGCTCAGCCGGGGATTTGTGAGTATCCCTACACCTGCCCGGTGCCTCATGCCCTCGGCAACTCTGGCGAAGAATAGAGTCCAACCCCTATCCAGGAGTACGGTACCAGAGCCGCGAGGTAAGTGCGTGGAGGTAAGCCCCACCAGATCTAACTGATAGCGCTCCACCTCCCTCACAAACTGTGGTTCCTTTCCTCACAGCGTGGTGACGTTCCACGTCCCCAGAGCCAGCTTCTGCCGCCCAGGTCTGGTACGTCGAGACCCCCGACTTTCGCTGCCACCCATGTGGCTGCGCACCCGACCCCAACGGGTCTTCCCACAGGTGGTGAGCCCATGGGATGCAGAGGGAGGGGGTGCCCAGCCGGGCCCCCTTGACAGACCCGGCTACCAGGCGCTCGCCAGCGAGCCCTCCTTCGGGGCCTGGCTCCAGACGGGGGCCCCGGGCTTCCACCGGGCCGGGTCACATCTCCTCTTTTAATGTTCTTCATTGGAGTCTTGTGAACCATTCTTAGTCTGAGACCACTCTGCTATGGGAGACCCTACCAGGAGCACAAGACTCCAGACAAAATAGCCCTCAGATTCACAGGGACGCGCAAACCTCTCCACCACGATAAGGTGACGGTTCCATGAGAGGCTTCTACATAGTTAGGGTAAATACAGAAGACACATTTTCCCACTGGAAGTGCAACTTCATACTTGTGATACCTATAAATCTATTGGGAATTCATCCATTAAATGTTGAAATAAAACCTCATAAAACATTGCAAATGAACATGAATCCTCTCAAGTCAAGTCCATTTTAATTCAAGTGCAAGAACATATGGATTAAACAAATATATTATTTACAAAAGGTGGTCAAACAAAAGACAAAAAAGGGGAAGCAAAATGAATAACTGACCAGTTTTACCAGTTCCCCTACAGCATCTCACAGAAGCTTTGAAAGAGCTTTTGAAAGTTTCATAGTCGTGTTTTTTTATGTTGATTTTCCAGGCTCTTGCTCTTGGATTATTAGCCAAGCAATGGCTTTAGTTTGAAGCCAAGACTTTGACATACACATCTGGTTTGAACACTTTTGCAGTTTTGCGCCCCTGATTTAAATCGCCAACGATGCATTTGAGAATCCCACAGCCGAAACAGCGTGCATACTGGTGTTCAGCGGAGGACTGTCCGCTCCCTCCCCATTCCCCTTCTCACACAGCTTCTGTGCACGGCACATTCTCAGCAAGCAGGGGCCAATGCCAATTCCCCAATATGATAGATAATAGCGCTCGTGCCGCCCGCCATTTGTCATGAACAAATGTCGCCCAGGCGGATGGACTTGGCTAGACTTGGCTAGGCTGAACTCGCCGACGAGAGCTGCCGGTGGCTGAGGGAGCGGGGCTTAAAAAGAGACGGCAGCTGAGTGCAGTGAAGTCGGACATCAAAGTAGACGTGATCATGGCGGCTCTAGCGGCATTTGCATTTTACATGGCAGACGAAATTGAAATAATGGAATTACCGGTGCTTTTTAACCAATAATAATAAGCAATGAAACATGAATAAATATCCATAAAGCCAACTTTGGGAAATAAATTTATAATATTCCATGACACATGTCACTGAACTGTTAACCAATAGGGAACCATTCCGCTGTTGGGAGGTGTTGGCTAGCCGGTTGCAGCCGTCTCAGATCACGCTGCCTCGCGCTGCACGGAACGCGCTGCACGGAGGGAGAGGTTATGGTTAGGAGAGGGGGAGGGAGAGGTTATGGTTAGGAGAGGAGGAGGGAGAGGTTATGGTTAGGAGAGGGGGAGGGAAACTACTTGTGATAGTTTCCGGCTCTATCGCGAATGGGATGTGACATCAAACGCAAAATGCTAACAAGAGCATAGCAGGCTAGTTTCTAACATGGAACATCTCTTCTCTTCGGCGGCTATCGTTGTCATCTTGGCGAAGTAGTCAAAGTAGTCGAGTTTATCGATTATCCAGTGCCGTCAGTGGGTGTGGCAAGTGGAATGATAGCGTCACGTGACAGCACTTGGACGTTGGATGTCCATGTCATACAGGCTGCAGCGAGACTTTACTCCAGGCGGCTGCCCGCTTCGTCCGTGCCAAAGTCCGCCACTGGTTGCATGCATCTCTTGAGAAATAAATTGTTGGATTACCACTTTTAACCGCTCATAAAAACAGATTCTGAAAAAAGTATAAATTATATCGAAATTCTGTTTGAAGTTGCTAAGTCTGATGTAGTTTAAGTGTCATAGAATGGGCGGACAGCTCCACTGTCCTCCCATTGATAATAATAATAATAACAACAATAATTAGTCTTAGAACAGTTGCTGATATGTTTTATTTATCTTTATTATTGCGTATGGATACGTTTGATACGCAAACAGCTGTAGATTATGTTAAATGGAGAATTAAATTGTGGGAAAATACTCTCATTGGAAATATCAATGTCAACTGTTGATGATCCCTGGAGTCCCTCTTATGGTGTGTTTCCACCGCAGGGTACGGGTCGGTTCAGTCCGCGAAGGTGCGGTACGGGTTGCGTTTCCACTGCCTAAAAGTGGGTGTGACCCGGACTGAGCCGTACTCTCTCGGAGTACTCCTCCGTTGGGATACTGAGACCCTGCAATTACCGGCAATTTCCCGAGCTAAACACGTTGTCCGTTGATTGGTCAACAGAATCGGCACTTCCGTGCACCAGGGGATAATAACAAACACACATAGTAGCCGCGGGGTGTTTCTGGACAACAGGGAAAGCTTAGTTTATTGAAGATAATGTTGCGCAAAAGTTTTCCGTCCTTCTTGGACATCCATTGTTGCTCTTTGTTCTTTGTGCGCATTCTTCTTTTTCATTGGATTTATTAGCAGGCTACACTGTGTCGGGCTGCTATGAGATCGTAGCAACGTAGCTGCCGCGGCTATCGCCATCCGGCTTAAACCCCGCCCATCTTAAGGGTACTGTCGGCGGTGGAAACGCGACATGTAACCGACCTGAGCAATACCGCTCCCTCCCTACCCACACCGAACCGACCCGCACCCCGCGGTGGAAACGCGCCATTATAGCAGTGGGCCTGGAGTCCCTCCTATAGCAGTGGGCCAGACCTGGAGTCCCTCCTATAGCAGCGGGCCAGACCTGGAGTCCCTCTTATAGCACTGGGATAGACCTGGCCTCATTTATCAACCCTGCGTAGAAAAAGGATCTAAATTCTCTCTTATGAATGAAAATTAGGTTGTGCTTAAGTACAAAAAAATCTAACATATCAAACATGTGTAAGGCAATCGTACGCACATCAGTAAGTAATGAATCTTGATAAATCCCACCTGTTCTTAAGTACCATGCGCGTTCACACTCAGACCATTTACATTCAGAAATTCCTCCAATGAACCATATATGGTCACAGACTTCCCTTTCCTTACCAAGGAAAGGGAAGTCTGGGGCCACCTGCTGGAGCTGCTTCCCCCATGATCCAACCCCGGATAGGCAGTTTGAAGATGAGGATGAGGTCACAACGCAACTCTTTAGCAATCATGTGAATGTGTTTTTTTCCCCTCACCGCTATAATGGCAAAGAGAGCAAAGAAAAATATAGTTGCAAGCAACCATAAAGGGGTCCTACTGTATTAACATATGACCGTATGAAAGTATGACCGTATGACCAACAGTATGACCGTATGACCAACAGTATGACCGTATGACAGTATTACCAACAGTATGACCATATGACCGACAACATGACCGTATAACCGACAGTATGACAGTATGACCGACAGCATGACAGCATGACCGTATAACCAACAGCATGACAGCATGACCGTATAACCAACAGCATGACCGTATGACCAACAGTATGAACGTATGACAGTATTACTGACGGATTTTGTTCAGTTGACGGTTGATTTTCGAACACTAGGATTCAGAGGAACAAGGTTGTAGTTTTTGTCACCTCTGGTCACTTGTACTGTGAAGCTGGCCCCTGGGAGGTCAAAGACATTGCATTCAGATGAATAGGAATAACCATAATTTCCCATTTCTACCAAAAATATAGAACAGGGCCATACCACTATTCAGACAGAACATTAGCAATCAAACTTCTGATATTAGGTAGATATAGGTAGGTAGGTAGATAGGTAGATATAAGTTAAAGGTTGTGTTGAATGAGAGGTCTTATGAGGCAGAACGGCTGTCCTATCAGTACGTCATACCACTGTCATATCTCCTCCTCTCTCTGTATTATTCTGGTTCACATGATGAAACCGTTGCCCTGTGTTTCATTGAAACTCCAGCAGTCCAGCCCAGGCACAACTCACACAGTCACAGCATGATTTATAATTCAGCACTTATGAACATACAGTCTAACGGGATGTGTGTGTGTGTGTGTGTGTGTGTGTGTGTGTTTCTTTTTTTTCTTCATACTTGTGTGTCACATGTGTGTTCTCCAAAGCGGCTCTCCTCCCCAGGGGGGGCGCTGTGGAACAAAGAGTGTCCTCTGCTGATAGAGGAAAAGGGGTGAGATCAAGGTAAATCTAATGTCAGTTCTTCTAACCCTTCTCTCTATATATGTCTTTCTTTTATTCTTCACTGTGCTTGTGCAACAGTCTCACACCAAAATGTATTTGATAGTGATTATATATTTGGCAGGGCTCCAGAGTGCGACCATTTTGGTCGCACATGCGACCAAAATATTTAAGGGTGCTAATAATTAACTAATAACTAATAATTTTTCTAGGTGCACTGGTGCACCTGGCGCTGCCCAGTGAGACATAAACTTCCTTCGCAATCGCATCATCTCTCTGTGTTCTCCTGTGACCAAACTCACACTCATGGGAGGGTCATATCGTGGTCTAAACCAATAAGAGAAAGAGCTCAGTCAGGTCTTTGCCTCTGATAGGCTGTGGTCCTGTTCATTGCTTGTGTGTTTAAATTGCGAGCGACCCGAGCACCAGAGCAACTGAAACGGAGAAGGAAAATCAACGCGACAAAAGATGAGGGAAAATGTAGTGAGGTAGAAACATATAAGGTTTTTTAATTAAAAAAAACTAAGCCTACTGTTCCAACCAGCCCTACTACTGAGAGTCTGGACCCCACGACACGCACAAACTCAAACACGCAATAAACGTCCTAAAGGACAGTGCGGATCAGTCAATCTGTACACTAAAACCTTTGAAAACATATAGGATCAGTCAATCTGTACACTAAAACCTTTGAAAACATATAGGATCAGTCAATCTGTACCCTAAAACCTTTGAAAACATATAGGATCAGTCAATCTGTACCCTAAAACCTTTGAAAACATATAGGATCAGTCAATCTGTACACTAAAACCTTTGAAAACATATAGGATCCGCAGACAGCGCGGATCTGTCTTCCATCTCCTCTCCCGCGGTCAACCAGAGAGAGCTATCATCTGTACTGTCAATCATCTCGGCCCCATTATGACCCGCCCCCATTCATTATGACCCGCCCCCAGTCAGAATTTGTAGTCGTGCATTTCTTTTCTAAAGATTTGATGACGTGTCAAATCACGGGAGGTGTATCGGTAAACAGGAATTACTTTTTAATTTGGAGTTAGTATATTAAATTACAGCAAAATCCATCTAAATATACAGTATGATGAACTATAGTGTTGTAGTACAATGTTGTTTTAGGGGTGAATTACCCGCACAAGCCCTTTTATTTTGAAATGTTTTATTTTGCTTATGTTTTAGTTTTAAATGTTAAAAGTTGTATCAGCAATTCTAGGCCAAAACATAAATTATCCCATTCATCTGATCTTTCCTCACAATCCGCTATCTGCCCGCCCCATCAGATGAATGTGATCATTTATGTTTCGGCCTAGAATCGCTGATACAACCTTTAAATTTCAGCTCAGTGAAGCACTTAAAACACTTTTTATATATTCAATTGTGCTTCAAATAAAGACAAGCATTTCTCTACACCTTATTCTTGTTTAAAAATCATTCACATTATATGAAAGTTATGGACAGCGATAAAAAGCTGACCTTATTGCGTTAAAGGCCATGCATGAAAAAATTGGGTGCACCTACATTTTGTGCTGGTGCACCTAAAAATAAAAGTTAGGCGCACCAGTGCAACTAATGCAAAAAGTTAGTCTGGAACCCTGT